>VWZD01013281.1:496725-528206 GCA_013396695.1 Sakesphorus luctuosus
GAAATAATAAATTACCTTTGTTACCAGTTATTTTAATGTCAGCATACGGGAAGGGAAGAAAAGTTGACTTGTGCAAACCAGTAAGTATAGGTGAACCTTTTCTGATGAAATACTGTCTGCATTAAAAAAAAAAATTAAAANCATTCTTAAAAAGCTTAAAGAATAGTAGTCCACTTTATGGAACAGTAGGTCAAGAGCCCCAGCTGACAAAAGATAAAAACTGTTGGGAAACATAATTGTTAGCTGAGCGGTGCTGAAAAATCCAGTTCTTAAAACCTCTTTATCTTTGTGTTAAAACTCACTGGTGAAAAACAGAATTTTGAGTAATATTTCTTTTCAGCTAGTAGCAATTGTAGTTCAATTAATGCTGGCCTGATTCTGAAAATTCATCTCCAAGAATAATGATACCTGTTTTTCCTAGAGCAGCCAGTGTGGAAGGCTTGCCTCCATACTGAAACATGCAACATGTGTAGTCTGAGTCAAAATCCTGATGTAGAAAGGGAAGTAGGAGAACTCCAGAGCTTTCACATGTTGCTACAGCTACCTGGCATTTGTTGAAAGCTGAGATTTATGATCATGTGTACGTTTAGACATATGCCCACTGCTTTTTTTGTTTGTTTTTTTCCTGGCATCTTAGTACAAAATATGTTGGTTTAGAACCTGTATTATTCATACCTAGATTTCCCTGACTTGAGCAGGATATGGTACATGTGTCTGCAGGGCAGGGAGAACGACTTGGAAGCTATGAATTAAAATGTAGCTGAGGACAATGTGGAAACAGCAGCTCTCATTTTGATGCTGTGTGTATTAATTATTCTGAGGGTGTGTAATGGAAGACTAATTGAGAGACCTGTTTTAGCAGCAGTGAGGAAACAATGTATTCCACGTCAGTTGTGCTTGCTGAGAATTAATTTCTTAACTGGGAAGAAATGGAAGTTAAATTTTGTCCCGGGAGAGCTCACCACTGATAAATGTGTAAAGTGGACCTTAGATTTGCCTTAAATTTTATTCGAAACCAAAGAAATATCCAGAGTACATTTGCTTCTGCATTCAGGCTGAAACAATTGGGGTGATTTTCAGTTCTACCAAAAGTAAAAGAATAGTTTGCATTGATTTAGTTTGGAGTTGGTAAAGTTTTTCCACTGCCGGAGTCTGGAATGCTGTTGACTAAAATTACTGAAAGTAAGGAGAAGCAGAATGCTGGGAAACAACTCAAGATGATGTATAAATCCTGTAAATAGCTCCATATTGTCTTGGAATTTTGTTTCATTTATATCGTATGAAGATGTATCTCTGAGATAAAAAGTGCGTTAAGTTGACTGGATTAGAGAGGACAAAACATTTTTGTAATGTTTCTCAGCTACTGCTGGCAGTGATTGGCAGAAGAGTAGAGTGACTTGCTGTTGCATAAGGTTTACAGATATTGTCCAATTTCTTGGGATACTTGACTGTTGCAGTTATGCTGCCAGTCATATCAATTCTTTAATTTGACAGGGAAACAGTTATTCTCAAAAGTTTGATAAAATTACTTCTGTGAGCACATAACTAGAAGAGAGGCATAAAGGAAAGCCTCAGTAGCTCTTCTGCCTGTCTGCTGTCCAGTCAGTCTGTGTAGCATGGAACCAGCCATAACCTCTGCTGCTCTTTGCCACAGTAGCTGGGCAGTGCAGAACATCAAGGGATATTGGGGTGGAAAGGGTAGCGTTGGAGGGGGCACACTGGGTGGGACTTACGGTGGGATGGAGAATTGGGTTAACTGAGGTGGAGTTCAGACATTTGGTGGCTTGTTTACAGGAATCAAATAGCATCATTATTCACTGAGTGTTCTTCTATCGCTGTGCTACCTCAACTTGAATAAATGGTAGTACTGCGGGTGTTGAATACCTGCATGTGATAATGGAATTGAAACAGTATTCTCTGAAAGTAGTAGTCTAAAGTGCCAGTGTTTTTAGATGTTCTATCCAATATCACCAGCTATTTTATTTTCTTGCTTGATTCAGTATTAAATTCTTTTTTGTTTTTCACAAAGGCACCTTTGTTTAATTTTCTTTATCTGTGAAATTCACCTCACAGCAGGTTCTAAATTCTCACTGGGTTGGTAATTAAGAAATATATTACGAATTCAAACTGATTAAAAAACCCCAACCCTATGCTTAGTTATCAAATAAAGTACATCTGTCCATTAAGAAAAAGAAGAAAAATCTGTTACAACTTTTTGAAATCAAAGAGCTTCGGTACTTGCAATGAGATGGTCCATATTTAAATGGGAACATTTGAAATGTTTGTTGTTCAAGTGTCAAAAAGGAATTTTAGCTACTTACTTTCCCACACTTCTACACTACCAAACTGAAAAAACCCACTTAAGTCAATAAGAATAGTATTTTTGAGGAGCATAGGTAGGAGAGGAATGTACTGCGACTTTTTAGGCAAAGACAAATATGTTACAATTTGATTAGTGGAAGAGAAAAGGACTCTGGTGAGATAAAGTATTGTTAAGAGTGTTATCTGGCCCAAGCCTTATCCCCCTGAATCAGGCTCATTTCTCAGTGCAAAAGAGACTTTCTCTCCATGGCTGGATTTCTTTTCTACAGCATACACATAATTTTTAACTGGGGGTGAGGGAGGAAGCTGAAATGTAGGACTAATGCCACATACTTTCTAGAATAATTGTAGAAGTTACAGTAGCTGTACACCAGAGGGCTAGGATACTAATCAGTATTTTGTGATTTAGCACAGATCCTGAAGTATTTGAAACTGTTCTGTGAGATTTAAGTGTAGGGTGGTGTTAGCAAATACATAGAAATCACTGCAAAATTCAATGAAATGTTAGGGGTTTGTGACCCATTTCCATTCCTCGGTATGTAGTTCTTTCTTTATTTCTCTTCCATTGGTATCAAAGGTTCATTTTACTCCAGCCCAAATGCTTAGTTCATTGGACAGCAAAGGAGGTAGAGGGACATCATTGTGTGTTTGTGCCACAATTACTTATGCTTGTAAACAGTTCTCAGATTTTATATGAACTACTGAGGTCCTTAAAACGTCTTTAAAGACAAGCCTCAGAACTGATATGTTGTCAATAAATGTGGTCCCTTTAATCCTGAGGATGATAGAAGGCAGGAGACAGCAGACGGTGTAACTCCCCCAAGTGTTACATTTGGCAATGTTTCAAACACAGAAAGTTTTGATGTAATTTATTTCTAGGTTGCTAGTAGCTACCAGAGTAGGAGGAACAATTCTGCAAGGACACTAATTTTCTGCATCACATCCCTATTTGTTATTGGTAGGGACCCATCACTTTATTTCTTATCTGCACTATCACTTATTCTGCATTCTCCTCAAACCACAGTTACTAAGAGAACACTGAGAACATTGCACTTGCTTTTCTTTGCCTCCCTCCACTTGTTTGTGCTATCCTACACATCCAGACTCAACAGTGAAAGCTGAATCTGGTGCTTTTCATTGCCCAAGACTTCGGAGTATCAAGACAAAGCCAAATTAAATTCTAAATATGTTCTAGAAACATAATAAAATTTCCCATCTTAAGTTACTTGTTTTCTGATGGAGGTAATTGACATCCATCAGCTGTAGTGAACCATATGCAAAAGGTGGTGCCTCCTTTATAAGGACAGCATATTTGATGTATTTGGCATCCAGAGAAAATCAAGGGTTTTGTTGAACTGATATTTGATGGGTAGCTCCCAGTCATATCTTTTCAGTCTAACTCATCTACGATGATTCCATAATAACCAATGTAAGTGAGAGATGCTCCATGGGTGTGAGTAGATCATGGTTTCATCTTTCCCCACTTTCTGTCCTCTACCCTAGGAAAGCTTTTTGGTGGGGTGGTTTTTGTTGCTGCTGTTGTGTTTTAAACCACTGGTACATTAAAAAATCTTTGGTTGTAGATGATTTAAATCTAGAATCAGTACCACTGTAATTACTATTGCATACACTGACTGTTTGAGCAAAACAATTTAGCATGCCATCATGAAAGCCAGGCATTTCTTGTGCTTGCTGTCACAAGAGTAATGAATTGAGTGCTGTTTCCAGTAGAGAAATTCATTGTTTGGCATAGGATGATGTAGAGAGAATTAAATTCTCTCTGCATCTATACCTATTAATTTGCTCCCTTGGTTATAACACAATTACTGTGCTTAGCTTATCTGAAGATGTGGGAGTAGGAGGTCCTTATTTATAATATTATTATCTGAGGAAGAAATCAGGCATTCTTGCTCAGCAGTGTTACCTCACAAAGCCTTTTTATTATCAAGCTGAAAGATTGTGGAATAAAGCAGTGATGGAGGTGCAAACCCAAAGCAGAAAGTATAGTCACTACACACTGGTTTGATTTTGAGGAACCTGCATGAGCTTTTTCAGTCAACACATTCTTCTCAAGAATTAATAATTCATAGTTTTCTGAATTTCTTCTTGTACAATAGTGCTGTCTTAGGACACAGCAGCAAGAAATGTAACATGCCAAAGCTATCCTTCTGGAAGCAGTCTTTAAACCACTCCTCCTTTGTTTTCCTGGCTAGCTTCTCACCTATAATTTATACAGATTGTCAATGCGTTCCCTTGCTGCAGTGCCTGTAAGTGAAAGTCATCCTGATGTCATTGAAAATGTACTGGGCTGTTTCTTCTGCAGCTGTTTTGTACCCATGTTCTCAGCATTTCTAGAAAGAAGTACCTTGAAACATTTTCTTTGTAAAATATCACGGCTGATTAGTGTCTTCTGCTTTGTGCAGAGAGAAGAATCCAGGCCAGTTTTCTGGAACACCAAGATCTTCCTTTCTTACCAGCCCACACTCCAGTAGAGCTGTAATGCTTTGTGCTAATCCTTGAGTCCTAGAAAGATGCTGCTTTATTATCGGGTGTTACTATTACTACATGCAACTGCTTTCAAGCCAGGTAGTTAAAAATCATTGTGTTGATGCATATGTAAAACACAAAATTTATTATTAGCATTTTTTTTTCAAATCTAACGGTTCAAGATAGAGACGATTCCTATCACTGTGCTGACTTGTGCATTTCACTTATTCCATTTATATCCTCTATATGTCCATGTAGAACTTGGCACATATCCTAGCCCCAAACCCCTGAAGCCGTGCTGGATAGCAGCCACTAAAGTCAGTGGTAAATTAATGTTCTTTTCGTGCAACATGATCAGAATTCTACACACTCAATATCAGCTGTAGGTTTTAGCTTTATGCTTCTGATAACCAGCAAGCAATAATTCTTAGGCTTCGGAGTGTAAATTCTTCTGTGGGCTGTAGAATAATCTTGCTCACTTGAACTTGAGGTTTGGATTTATCTGTAAGTATTCATTGTCTTCTGGTGTCTGGATAGCTAACATCCAGTCAGGTAATAACTAAAAGAGCAAGAGAATTTACAAAAGCTAGTCTTAAAAATAGCAAAAGTAATAAAGACTGAGATGCCTACTGTAGGTTTTAATGATCTTCAGTTATAAAATGCTAAACAGAAATACCAGAATTGCATCTTCCAATATAATTGATAAAGATTTAGCATTTAAATATGTATTTTCTAATTTAAAGAATCATAATTGTATTATATGGTTTAAGATTTAGAGTAAATTTATTTTCTACATGTGAGCTAGTGCACAAGTTTCAGTAGGTGAAGGTTGCTAGAAAGTACTGAATTCCATTAGAGCTCCAGTAAAAACAAAGCTACTAGTGAAAAATGTACACACACAGACACTGTTGTGAAGGTCAGCAGGCAGGCTCTCAGTGCTGCTGTCGGAGGAGGGGATACTGTGCATTCTGACAGTGCTGTGAGGTTCATAGTTTCATTGAAATAATTTCCACAGGACACATGTTCTACACGTCCCTCAAAATGTTTAATGGCAAAAAAGCTTTCTCTTATGCCGCTGCATACGGACTTGTTGAAGCACGTTCCTCACTTTTGCATACACATGTGTGAGTAACATTGCCTTTTCTTCCAGCTTTGGGGTACCTAGCATGCTTTTATGTGATGTCACACAGCTTTTGCCATATTGCACAATAAGCTTTCTCCTACAAACTTCCATTGTCCTGGAAACAGTGAAATACGCCCCGCACAGTTGCAGCTTTCTGGCCCTACATGAATGAACGCGAGAAGGATTTTTTGCTGGTTTTATTTGCCGTTATCTTCTTGAGAATGTAGTTGTGAGCAAGTCACTTTCCCTGAGCAGTGGCAAAAGCATGGGTTTGTAGTTTGTTCTTTTTAGCTGTGAAAAGGGGGACAGATGTGTCCTCTGCACCATTACCAGGCCCTTGCCCTCTCAGCAGGGGCTCCTCTTGCTATGTTATTGCACTACCAAACATCTGCTAGAGCTGGCTGGAAGTCACTGAGGGATATATTTGGGCTGCTAAGCCATTCAGTGTTTGGTGCCTGGCTAGTTTGCTGATGCCTGAAAAGTCTGTAAAAAAGACTCCAAGCCAAATTTTGGTAGGAGATAAGATAACAGGGTAGTGACTTTTAACGAGTGCCCAGGCTCACCCGGGAATACATCAATGCGTGCGTGGGCAAGCTTTAATTTCCATGGCTTTTATAATATGATCCATCCAATCATTACTTTACATATTTCCAGTTCAACGTTTTTCCCACCCGTGTCCAACCCTCTCAGGATTTGAGTCTGAGGTCGATGAGACCTCCTCTTCATCAGTCCTCCTCTTCTTTGGGCTTCTGGAGTTCTTCCAGTGCTCTGACTTCTGGGTCACTCTGCCCCATGTTTATGTCTCCTTTAGATATTTTTCAACCTTCTACCTTGAAAAAGACTAAACAGCTAAAGGAATTTGAGTTCTCTGTTCTGGGACAGGGGGAGTGATGGAAAGACATTAAACTCAAGGTGCTAGAAATATTAACACACTAGATCTACTTTGCTACAACTAGTGTTCCTGAAATCTATAAAATGTGAAAATCAAAAAAATCAAAAATCCTTCCTGCAACATTGCATTTCCAGGGTGTCAGTATAGAAATTGCCTTTCACTTAACAGGGCAAGCCCTTTAAAAAAATTATAAAAATTTTGAATGCATGGTGACTTAAACAGTCACTCTTTAAGATGGTACCTTAAGTTTGGGTGCAAGTCTTTGTATTGTATTATAAGTCATGGCTAAATCATTTACTGTAAGTGTACCTTGGATTTAGTGCTGTTTATTGTCATGTTTCCCCTCACCCCTGCATGGGGGAAATGTTGCCCTTTTGCATGCTGATTCCACTGCAGAGTGACAGCAGAGTGGCACACTCAGCCCTAGTACTCGAGCCCTCTGCCTCATAGGAGGGTAGAAACATATACCCAGAGGGTATTATGTAGTTCTTCATAAACACCTATTCTAGTCTGCCACAGACCATGTCCATTACACCAGAAATATTAAAACATCTCCTGGCAGGCGGGTTTTGGTGTGCCAGCCAGTCAATCCGGCTCTTGCCCAAACTTCATGTTCACACCTGCTGGTTTTGTTTCCCTTGATGGAAGTCACAGACGTGAAGTGCTGTGTGTGCTTTTTTTTTCTTTTAAACTTCACATTTACAAGAGATCTGGAAACATGAACTTATGGACAGACCAGCCTTAATGGTTTACTGATCAAGTAGGGATAGAAAATTAACGAAAAAGTTTTTAACTAGCCCTGCTAGCTGTGTAAAATGGATTTGTGTTCAGTTTGCCACTGTGCCAAGCCGTTTTCTGCAGTAAGAGTTTCAATTGCTTCAGGTCTTGTTTACTCAAGGAATTTGAAGCAGCTCACCAGTGAAATGGGACAGATGTTATTTTGCAATTTGGACATCAAATCTGCTAAAACCCATGTACTTCCTTGTCTTCCTGAGACACTGTAAGGAAAAACAACTTATTAAAAGATTTTAGGTTCTTTTTTTAGCCTGTACAAATGGAAGTGGAGCCTGAAGCTTTCCGTAGAACGTTTGGTACAAATTTAAAACAGTCTCAAGTTCATGAGAGCAGATTTAGTGTGAATAAGGGAGAAGATTGGAGCGTCTGTCATACAAGAAACCAAGTTGGTGGAAATACATCCAAGTGACTTGCATTCTGACATGCAAGAAGCATATGGCAGAAAAGAGAATTGAAGTGATTTATTACTTTGTGTAATTCTATTTTTTTCAACACTGAAAACAGAAATAACTAATTTAGAAAGTACAGTAGAGAAACTGATGAAGAGTAACTGTGTTTAGATATTTTATTAATGCCTACTGAATAGTCAGAAATCTCATTGACTAAAATCTTTATCAGAAATATCTGAAATACTCTACTTTGAAAACAATGGTTCTTCCCTGTGATCCCCTCCATTCCAAAATAACACATGTATTAAAAATTGGACAAAAGTTGAAAGAACAAAATAATTTTGTTACATACTTATGCATTTATTTGTAAATATCTCTAGTAAATTACTTTACCAACATTTAACTTACTGTGTTTGCCTCATGACCTGATCTTCCAAAGTTGCTTTATGCTCAGCTGGAGAGAAATACAGACCTACAAAATAGAAAACTCCACAAGTACTCTTAGAGCTTCTGTTTAAACCACGATAATGATTTTAAGGATCCCTTTAATAAAATACAAGTGGCTTGAATAGATGAAACAGGCTTTAAAAAGCTAAGATATTTTGGATTGAAATGATTGCTAACCTCTGATACCTGCCATCAGTAGATCAGAGAAGGATGTGCATTAGTGGGGTTATTGCAAGCTGTAGGCTTTTGGGAACAAAATAGTTCATAATGGCAAAAAAAAGTTCAGGAAAAGCACTGTAAATGTCTCTCCTTTTTCTTTTTAATGTTGTTTACTTGTTCTATGGTCTGCTTTCTCTCTGGACTTTTTTCTTCTCTTGTTATTCATAATTTCTGCCCTGACAGCATCTTTTTAACATGCTTTTTATTATAAAATAAAGCCAGCTATTTGAGCAATTTAGAATCTGGTAAATAATGTAAAAAATGTGGAGTGCCAAATCTGCTGCCTGAAATTGGCTGATTGATAAGAGACTTTTACATTGTGAATTTTTCTTGTAATTGCTTTGTGCTCTCTATTGTTATCACTTTGCTAAGGCAGATTTTTCTCTTCACAATATTTAATACTGAAGCTTGAGGGTAAGCACTTGTTTTAAATGACAGAACTTGTATCTATGTGCATTGTTGGAAAATTTAGATTCTGATTCTTGTTGGTTGTAGAAGGGGTGTGGTTGTTTGCTTAGTAGAATTTTCATTGGAGATACTCCCACAGGGCATATGAAAGGCACGTAAATGAGAATATCTGCTGCTGATGTGTAGTGCTCCTTTGCAACTTTACCTTTCTTACACTCCCATCCCCATTGCTGAACACTGCATGTGAAGTATCTATTTCAAACAAAATGAGAGAAAACCACACAAATCACCATACAGCATATCAACAATTTGTCTGTCACAATTACTCTCATTAGCCATGTAAACTCTAGTTTCAATTATTAGTTGACACTGAGCAGTTTCAACTACCATTAAGCAAATCAGGCTGTGAATGCTTATCTTTGAGCTGCAACTTCATGCTCATTTTTAGAATCCATGTCTCTAAAATGGATGTTTCAACCTACTTAATGAAAATGTGAGAATGAGTTGACAGGTCTAATATGAAACTGTCTAGCTGATAAAATTCATTGGAGTGTACACATATTGGACGGCCCACAGCATTTCTTGGCTTATTTTGAGAACTGTTCTTTAAAAATCTCTAAGCAATAGCCACATACTCTTCAGGTAAGGCTTTTTTAGCATAAGGTGGCTGTCCTTCATAGCTCTTTCTTCAAGTTGGAGAAGAGTAATTTGGAAAGCAAAAGACAAACATGAATAACTAAAAGAAATAAAAAGAGTTGGAAGAGCTTTTTCAACATATCGAAGATCACTTTTGTGCGGATAGACATGCACTTATTTTTTAAATGGACAAGGTCAATAGTCTCAGCTCACCTGTAGCAGAAACTTGGAGTCTTCTATCTGCATTGCTTTTATTTATTTTGCCCTAAATATAGCTAACACCCAGTCTCAGGCCGATAATACACTTCGAATCAAACAGTTCTTATTTTCTTTCTTGCTTGCAGGTTAACAGTGAATGGCTCTATGCTGCAGTTGCAAAACCTATGTATACTTTAGCCTGCATTAAATTCTCTACTGCTTGGATTAGACTGATAGTGCTTAGCCTTGCTTCAATAAAACTAGGTTTTGTGCTTCTTTATGTAGATTTGTCTTTGACAAAAGAAAATGACCTGAGACAGTTGTAACAGAGCTAGCAATAGATAAATCCTTACCTAGTGACCTTCAACGTTACTTTCTTTCTCAGATTCACTTTTCATCTTCAAAATAAGTACATGAAGTCTTGGCTTTACAGCAGTTTCATGCTCTTGGATGTCCGTTTGTCTCTGCTAAATAATAAACTTCAAAGTCCACGTTTTTGTGATTCAACACTCAGAGCATTAGATTTAGAAAGATAAGTTGCATGTGTGGACTCTGAAGTTGAAGCTGAGACTGTTGTAATGACCTACAGGCAAGGGGTGCCTGAAAAAAGGAATGTGCATCGGACGCACAAAATTTTTATAGTTCAGCTGTTAGGTACAGTAAATATTTGAGTCTGAAGACTTTACACAACTGTTCTTAAGTGCATTTCTAAAGGCATGTTTTTCTTTTAGACCATCAGAATTTTTCATTCATAGATTCCTTTAAAATTAAAACCTGATATCCTTTAATTTAGATTTCCTTTAGAATCTTTGCAAACGGTTGAAACTAAGAAGCTATCTATAAGCCTCAAGCCATTTATTTTTTTTTTTATTTTTTTCAAAACTGTTCCACTTTATTCCTTCTGTGTCTTTGTAGAGTATTACCTGGAGTATTGGAGCACAATTGCTCAAAATTGTTCTGAAGTACTTGATTGCTTGTCATCAAAAGTTCTCCAAAACTTCATTCTTTCAGCCAAGGTTTGAAACTGAAGGATACAGTATACTTTAGGCATCTCTTGGAAGTGTGTAGCTTTATTATATTGGCTAAATTTTCAATTGGATAAAAATGCTGTATCAGATAATAAACCACAAGGAGACCAAATATAACCTCAAGAAGGCATCTTTCACTTGAGCTGCTGCTCATATCTGCCATCCCAGAATGCTTTAAATTAAATTAATTTCCCGTAGAGATTGTCTAATTAAATCAATGTCTTTATATAGTAGTTTATTTTATACATTAATATTCATCACCCTGGACCTTTTATGATTGAGTGGAGATAAATATAAACTAAGTAAGTAGTAATACTTCTGCTAATTAAGCTTAATCGTAGAATCATCAAGGTTGGAAGAGATGTTCAAGATCATACAGTCCAACCATCCAGCCAGCACTGTCGCTGTAATGCCTAAACCACTAAACCATATCACCCAGCACCAGATCCAGATGCCTCTTAAACACCTTCAGGGATGGTGACTCAACCACCTTCCTGAAGGCTTGTAAGTCCCTGTTTTCTTTTCTTCAACTTTCCCAAACATTGAGCAACTCTTTGCCAACAATGCCACAATCCTCAATAATAAAGCTAAGGACAAGTTTGTGATAAAAATTACCTTTTCTTTGAGATCAAGTAATTTATGTTCTTTCTCAAATTATTACAGAATGGGGGGAAAACTTCTTTCTGAGGGGATGTGCATTTTGATATACTAGGTAAAATCAACCTGAATTTAATGAAATTAAAAGGTTTTAGAAAAATAATACTTTAAATATGCTCATCAGAGATTTCTTAAAACATTGCTAACTTCTATGAAGAGCTTCTGTGCCAGAGAGTTTTCCAGCTTGGGCTGAAGAAGACTTCTGCAATTGCAACTGTGTACAGTTGTTCTCTAGGCAGACTGTGGGCCATTTCCTCTTTATGATGTGAGATCAGAGAACTTCTTCCATGGGTGGGTTGTCCATGGCTCCTGTGAGTCTAAGTAATGGAAAGTTGGAAGCTGATGGGTTTGAATTCAAAACTTGGACAAATTCACGTGGAATTTGGCACCAGAGGCTTTGCAGATAAGAAAGGATCCATGAGTAGATATTACAGTACAGAATGGATGAAGAGATCAGCTGGCTGAGAAAGGAGTGACCAGCCAGGAAAGTGTAACATCACGTAGGACTGAAATGGAAGAAACTGAAATTCTTTTGGACTAAGAGAATGAAAGCAAAAACTGGTATGAGGGGATTAGAGACATCTGATGAAGATACTATAAAGGCAGAGAATAGGGACAGGCCAAGTATAGGACTGGGGAGAAGCAGGTGTAACTGGAACCAAAACTATAGACAGAATTAGAAGTGCAAACCAGGATTGGAGAGGGAGAAATTCAGGTACGGACTCAGAAGAGATGGAAATAAAAGAGGTAGGCAAAACCCAGTTGTGAATGCAGGCATAGTAGGAGTCTGAGAGGCATTAAACATTCTTGCTGTACAAAGGTGTGTTCAAGGAATGGAGGTGGAGACAAGGAGTCAAGAGTGCAGTGAATGAGATTTGAGATGCAATTTTAGACTGGAAGGAGATGGACAAAGAAGTTGTATATTGAAGGAATAGAAAGAGAAGCTTGTGACTTTGAATTTCTGATAATCACTCTTCAGATGGGAAATGTCCTGATAAAATGCTTTGTTCCTATTTACTACTGCTCCACTCAGAAATCCGTGATTTGAAGATCTGCATTGTATTCTGGTCTGTACCACAGCATAGCAGTTTATGGTAGACAAACTCACTTCATCAAGCTTTCTCCAGATGGTCACTGATTTAGCTTGTGGGTTTCACACTTCTGAGTTCATTGCTTCCTGTTACTTCGTTTGCTGTCAAGCTCAGGAGTCTCTGATACTTAGACTTAATTTACAATATTGGGTTTGAAGTGTTAAGTTCTTGGTAATTTTAAGTACTAAGAAAAATGGGGTACCCAGAATTAGAGGATGCATTTCATTTTGATGTCTCAGATCATAGAAGGCTTCTGAAGCATTGATAGTGTTTTGTAATGGTGAAGCATGCCATTAGAAAAGCCTATGAGAATACTAATGAATCTACACACAGAATATTGGGTACAGTAAGTAATGTGGGGTGCAGTGTGTAGAACAAAAAGGAATAAACAAAGCAGTTGCTAGGTAGGTTTACTCATTGCTTCAATGCTATTTATTTAGTTCTAAATGTGACAAGACTACAAAATACTCAGATGCTAACATTCTGAAAAGTTGAAGTTTTCTTCCAGTAATCGGTTTTCTAGGAAATAGGCAATGTGCAGTGGAAGGTGAGACAAGTCAGTCCTTTCCTAAGCTTGTCATAACTGTCCTGGGTTTTTCAACCTTCTGTGTGAAGCATATAGGTGTGTTCAAGCTCAGTTCAGTGTCTTAAATGAAAGGTATTTCAGGGCTTTGTTTATCCTTAACACTGGTAAATAGATTGAGCTTTTAATCATATTGCTGAAGACTGTGAGCTGTGCCAATTTTTTTAGGGCAGAACAAAATTTCACCCTGCTCATCTGTTTTCCAGGGTGATAGGTTTTTCTGGCTCCTTTAAGTCTAGTTGTCAGTCTTCCTTGCAGAAAAATACCCAGACTGGGTGAGCCATTTGACTTTGGCAATGTGGAGTCTATAAACAAATATTGTGATTCTGAACTTCAGAATCTAGATATGAGGTTATCATGTGACATTTGCTGTCTTCTGAACCTTTGAAAATTTGTAGTGGTATCTTCACTGTTGCACACAGCATGTGAGAAACCTTTCCTCTGTGATGCAGCTCTGACATCTGCACCTGAAACTAGAAGGCTGGAACTGATGTACAAAGTCAAAGATCACAGTTTTAAATAGGCTGTACATACAAGCCATGGATGCTGATGTACACACATGCCCTCAACACGTTAAAGTCCTTTTAAGTCTTTTGAGTTTTGTTTTTCTGTTTTGAAAGTATTGATTTTCACATTAACTTTCTCTGTGTAGCTAACAGGACTGCAGATTACATATTAGTCTTTTCTGCAAACCTTTTATTTTTACTTTGCTATACATTTCCTACCACACAGTATTTTGTTGCATGCCATAGCCTCTGTGATCAGATGAAGGTTCAAAGTAATATCAATATTGTCAAGGGAAAGCATATCCATGAAGTTTCAAGTTGCTTTATCTCTACCACCTTCCTCTGGTAATTGCAGAAACTTTATAATAAGATCTATTTTAGTTAGAAGGCAAAATACTCTCTTCAGTACATGGTCTGTTTAGCCTGCCCATGTTTTTATTATCTGTAGTGTCTAACCAAAATTATTTATCTTTTTTTCCTGGTGCTTATTTGATAGAGAATCACAATTAATCTAGATGCTGAATCCGTATGTTGTTAGCATTGCTTTCACAAAATACCCATATTCTACACTGTCAGGTAATGAAAACTGTACTAATCAGTAGGATTCTAATGAGCAAAATAAGTTCTTCTAATTATCTCATAAACTTGATTTTATGACTGCAAGTACAAAACATTATTGCTTGAAAGTAGCATTATCTTAAGCCACTGGTGAAATCGAAGAAACTTGTATTCCATATATCAGGTTGCCCATATATCCCAAGAGTAATGTTCTCCATAACTAAGAAAGAATGCAAATTATTCTCAGTGTAACAAAAGAAAGCAGCATACTTCTGCCTGTCCTTGACTGTTTGAAGTAAATAGCTTGAATCTTGCCTCATTCACACGGGGTAATTGGAAGTGTGTCTTAAAAATCAGCATAATGAAAATGAAATGGAAATTCTCCATGAGGATTTCCACAGTTAAAAGTGTCAAAAATACGGTTAAATTGTTACTTGATTGTATAGTGTACAGCATTTCTAATGGAGCAAGGATATTAGAAATAATACCAAGATATCCCCATTCCTGTGCCTCCTCTTTAATTAAGTCACATTTTCAACATACACACTGAGGAAGAAGGTTGTAGGTACATGTACATGCTATTATGATAAAACAATAAAGCCCATACATATAAGGAGTATTGTTGGTAATGAGTACTTGATACTTGTATTCCAACAGTCCAGAACTACTTAAGTAATTCCAGAGCTATCGTAGCAGCCTTGAAATTATACAAGCAAACCCTTTCAGAACTGTCGAGTGATTTGAAATAGAATCAAACTGTGAAAAGCAGCCATATTGGAAGTACCTCAAAACTGCTGAAAACACTTGAAAATCAACCATTTGTTGCACTTGCATAGCGGGCTTAAAAACTGGACATTTCCAATGATTTCTAGAATGGTTTCAGGAGTGTCATGGGAAATGAAGTGCTCTGGATAAGGTGAATAATTTTTCTACTTGGGGGGAGGATTGCTATGAACACCTAACCAGCAGTTGGATCTCACATATGCTTTGGATTACCAAAACTGGATTAAAATTGCATTCTGTGCCTTATACTGCATCAGTAATATGATCAACTACAAAACCTTATCTATTTTTTTATACACTGTAGTTTTACAGTAAAAGCTTAAAACAAACTTTTTCAGGGTTCTCTGTTTCTGAGAAGGCACAAGAAACACGTTTTGACTCCCAAAAACGTTCATTGCACCAGAGCTTTTGGTGAGAGGAAGATGACTGTTTTGTATGGGAGACTGAATTTATGAGAACATTTTCCCTAGTGAGAAAAAGGAACGTACTGTCAGTAATACTGATCAGGCTGATAGTCACTAGGCAACAAGTGCCAGGCAAAATTTATTTGGAAAATGCTGGGTGTCAGAAAAGTGATGTTGTTATGGAAATGATTCATTATCAGCCAAAGGGAATCTTAAGGGAGTCAAGCAACTGACAGTCTAATATGAGGCATATTTCAGGTTTTGGAGTAGAGTCTTTGGAGAATGTACCTGCTAAGTCTGTCATTAGTGATTGTGCATATTTGACTAGCATCAGGCTTTGAGCTTATGAAGGGATACGGATTTGTTGTTTCACATTCTTCATTGACAGAGAATAAACTTGGACAGGATTCAACCATTTACAAGAATTAACTGCCAGAGAGATTTTATGGTTAATATCTTTTATGATTTTAGGCCTTTTGAGTGTATTAATTGACTAAAATTCTGTATATTGCTAAACTGGTTGTTTTACTAAACAATGAAACCTGTGTTTTCCTCCGACATTAAAATCTATTCCCTAAAATAATAGTCAGGAGTGTATCTCTGCAACCTGGGCTAAAATGCATAGCGAAAAGGGCAAGAAGTAGCCTGTTACTAGCTTTTTACATGCTGGCAAAAGACTATGCATCTTGCACAGACTCAGCTTGCTAAGGCCTCTGGATGCTTCTGTAATATTAGATATGAAACAGTAAAGTATTTGTGACCTTTTGCATTACTGTAAGGATACAGTATCAGGATACAGACCTTCATTTCCACAGCTGTGTCCTTTTGTACTAGAGAGAATGTTTTAGGCAAGTGTGAGCAAGTGATGGTTTTCCCAGGACCAAGGGACTCGCAGTAGTAAGACTTCTTTGGTCATCAGTATCATAAAAGGAATGCTGCTTTACCCTGTAAACCCTGTCCAAGTGTTTACAGTTCCACCAACTGGGTATCTGTAGTATTTTCACTGTGTTCAGTGTCTCATAAGACTCTGAACTGTATGTAATACTTGATTTTGAAATATAAATAATATCAAAGAATGGATGATCCTAAATCAGGGATAGTTTTTTCCTCTTTTTCTCTCTGAAGATTTAAATTTTTTTTAGCTCTGCATTACCTTCTTGTTAAGAACTTAAGATACCTTTTGTGGCTCTCTTACTGCCCTTGGTAAGAAGGTCAAGCTGCTGCTAGTAATTGCAAATTTTTTAGTGTGTGTTGGACCTTGTCCAATAAACTTTATCATCTTCCAGGACTGTAACTTTTACTACACTGTTGAGTTCTACTACCAAAAGGTCTTTTCATTGTCCTTCCTTACTAGTCCATGCTTCTAACAGTATAGTAACATGTTTTAAATTATGTTCAGACCTTGTAAATAAACAGCATGACTGTCATCTTTTGTAGATGTTTGCATAGTGTTTTAATACTTGCTGGAACTTTCAAGTGTTTTGGCACTGTTGGGGGATGATGTAGATTTTTTTCCCCCACTGTTACTTAGAAGTGTTTATAATCATGAGACTGTAGTTATCCATGAGTTTATTATCCAAGCTGTAGATTAACTATTTGTTGTTATTTCCAGCCATTCCCAGGCTGCAGCAAAGCCCTCAGCCACACTAGAACACATCTGCATTAATGTGTTGTGAATTGTGGTATTTTTCCATGAACACCACTTTGCCTGCTAATGCTTAGTTTCTTCTGTTTTCCAAAGTTTCCAAGTATTTGAATTTTAAATATTTCTGTGAATTATACCTTAATCTTCCTATGTTTTGGAATAGCTGTTTACATTTTAAACAAACTGGTATTCTTCTCCATTATGTCTCATGTTCTTAATAGGTGAGCACTAACTACATTCCAGTGCACTGATTTACAATGTTAAATACTTTATCTTGTATAATGTTGTTTTCAAAAGAAAAGTGCCTCATGATCATTAAATGTATCGATTACAAGTCCTATTCCAACACAGTGTGAAATCCTGAACTCCCAAGTCAAAAAGTTCCTCAAAACTCAGGGTTAAATCCATAAATGTACTGATGAAATATGTTTTTTTTATTATAAAAGTTAATACAAACTTGTTCAGCTTGGTGGGGCTTATCAACAAGCCTGGTTGGGGGGTATTTGGTTGGTTTTTATTCTTTTATCAGCATGAGATGAAAGTAACTTCTATGACATAAGTTTATACTCCTGTAGTCTGAGAGTGATAATAGAGTATGTGTATCAACTATCCATAATAAAGTTTTAAGAATAATTCCATTTTACTAGTTACATGGAAAAAAGCCTACAGTTGCATTAACTGGGATTGTCTTCCTTGTTTAGCATTTATGTACTTAGAATTCAAAGCAAAATAATCCCATGGCTATGATTTTGTAGTCAGTTGCTGAGAATATGCTAGAGCTGATGCCTCTGTCTCCAAAATACCCAGTTCTCTGGCTTCTCACATGTTAAAGGCTGTTTATCTAACTTGAAGAAGGAATACTTAATTTGGAAAACATCAAGTGTAGTAAGGAATAGGGATGGTATTAGGAAAAGAACCTCATATTGAATTCTTCTGTGTTACAGGAGTACAAACGCAAGTTGGCCAGAGTGTCCCAGGTACGGAAAGAACTCAGGTCAAGGATCCAGAACCTGCCTGATCTCTCTCGGCTCCCCAACGTTACAGGCAGCCATGTACACCTACCGTTTGCAGGAGACATCTACAGTGATGATTGATTACTACAGCATCCTTCCATAACCTCTGCTTTTCTGTGAAATGAGGGGTAGGCCAGACTGATTGGTACTCTTGTAGTATTATTTTTGTATATTGTTGGAGAGTGTCAGTAAAAATACTTCAATAATTTATAAAAAATGGTTTAAAAAGTTGATTTGTCTACTATTTTATTGGCGAGTGAACATAAGGGTACATTTATAGAAGTGGCATGTGTGTCTGTTACACTGAAGAATAAATAATTATCTTTTGTAAAGATTTTAGTTGGGTGCCCTGTAAAAACATGCTAAGATTTTTCTTATGTACCTTATATTTAATGTAGATCAGCATATAATCAAAACATAATTCTAACTTGAGACATTTCCGTTGCTGGTGAGGGAGTGAAATGTGGAAATCACAGGCTTATGTTTGTAAGAAGGTCAATGCAATTTAATGCAAAGTTAAAAGTGATCTTACTGTCCATTACATTTAAATTACCTACTCCCAAAACAAGTAGGTTTATTGAGGTAAATGATAATAACCAATTTTCTATTGGAAAACATAAATCATATTACTCTGAGCAGATCTTTAAATGACTCAAAATGCAATATTTTTGTATCATTTAAAAGTCACTGTGTAGAAACTGTACCATTGACCAGTTTAATTATGTTTCAAAAATGTAACTTTTTACAGATGCTTAGTTTCTAAATTGAGGGACCATTCATTTGTACTCTAATCTCTTTCTGGAACATCTATCTCCATCTAAAAAGGTTAATCCCAGAAATGTGAAGCAATTTTACAGCTTTAATTAAATTCAAAGGTCATTCTCTAAACTGTCGCAATTGCTAAATGCCCATTATTAAAATGTGGCGACACTGTGTACCATCCCTACATGAAGCACGATGATGATACAGCCATGCTGTGCATCCTCTTGCACTGAGAAACTTGGAGACCAGCATGGGCTACCAGCTCCCCACCTTGACCCACCCCAGCAAGTATTTCTAGAGCTTGATCATCTCTTTCTCAAACAGTAGGAGGAGACAGTTCAGACCTGTGTGTAGGTCAAACAGTGGAAAATTGTGCCAAAGTTAAAGGACTCCTCTGCATGGCACAAATGTGGTATGTCTATGAGCAGCTGAATTTGGGATGAATCCTTGTTACCGTACTACGCATGAGCTTTTAAGTTCCCTTAAAACCTGAAAGATACAGACAGACATCCAGCAGATTGCCAGAAAGTTTAGGCTTTTCAGTCAATCAGAGTAAGGCATGTAATTGTTGAGGAGTGATTTTAAAAATGCCTTCCTGTACCTTTGGCATTTAGGTGACCTTAAAAATCTGGGCTGCAAGTGTTTGAGTTGGATATATCATAGGAGTATTTAATGATTGCGTTTTGTTCATGGTTTCGCACTTGTCAGACGTTTTGCATCAGTTAACTTCACAGTTTACAGTTTCAATACTTCTCACATGAAAGCAAATTTTTTAAAAAAAACCTATTTTTTCTTTTCAAAAACAACAGATCAAAATAGTTCTACAGTGAAATTATTGAAGATAGTGAGCTGCCACTTGTTATTGAATTCTACAAGGCTAATATCTAGAATACTTGTTGGATGTGAATGGAGAATAATCTTTCTTTTTAAAATAGATACACTCAGTCCAGATATCTTTTCTCATGGAAACTGCTGTGAATTAGATCTCAGTTAAGTAGGAAAAAAGCTTCAAAAGATAAAAATACAAGCTGTTGGCATAGTATTCCATACCATGCAATGTAAAATACTGATTTCCTCAAATATTCTGACTGACAGATAGGAGTACTAAGAAGAGCTCATCAGAGCTTACTCACTGTTCAAAGATTTATTCTGAGTGCCAGTTTTCCACTCCAAATAAAAAAGACCTAACTAAAATAAATTCAGAGGAGTGTTTCTTTAGTTTAAGTCTAATATGCAAAATTAAGTAACATGTATTGGCATGTTTTCAGTGTAGATTCTTGATAAGAAAATATTCTGATACGATTTTAATGTTTTAAGTATTTCCGTTCTAGTATGTTGAACTCAGCTCGAAAGTTCTTATGCACATGTATTATGTGTATTACACCTGCAGTTAAAGCTCAGTCTTGCTAAAGAATAGCACCAAATTTGTGGTAAACATTGAATCAGCTTGTAAGAATTATAAAACAAATCATAAAGCAAGGATAAATAGTGAGTTCACAGTTGAATCCCATCCATGGAAAACTTAATTTGTACCCAGAGGTGATTATAAGTGCAGTGACATGGCTTGTTAGACTGCATTGAAGGATCTGTCTTGGATACTCAAAATCATAAGGAACTGTTTAAATAGTCTTTTGCTGCCTTAATTGAAAATAATTATATTAATAAAGTTGTATGACTAATTTTCTTGATCTCTCAAGGGTTTTAAAAAAGACATGACACTTACTTCACTAGATTTGTTTTTCCTGTTCATAACTCTTTCTGGTAACATTGCTTATCTACTGGTCATGTAGAACTGATAAAAAAATGAGGAAAAAACTCAACTTCTTCTTGATGTATATAAGTTTTAATTTTAAGAGAGTGTTATTTTCTGGATATATTTTTCTTCATTTTACTGTGAAATTGTTTCCTTCAAGGAGTTTTCATAGCTGGGGTTTTGGAAATGATCCCTCAATATTTGCTTGGGAAAGAGGACTTGTGGAAAGCAAAGGTCACGCTTACAACAAGTGTTGTATTTAAGTGGCTGGATGGTACGTTGGGGTTTATTTATATGGGAAAGGCATCAGGTATCAAGTAGTTAGAAGATTTATATTGTGACTATAATAGTATAGCAGGAGATAACATGGTACGATACAAATGCA
Organism: Sakesphorus luctuosus; assembly: GCA_013396695.1. Classification (NCBI taxonomy): domain Eukaryota; kingdom Metazoa; phylum Chordata; class Aves; order Passeriformes; family Thamnophilidae; genus Sakesphorus; species Sakesphorus luctuosus. The sequence goes on from VWZD01013281.1 coordinate 517,810, forward strand.
GCCCTGTAGTGTCAAAAAATACCTCCAAATTCTCAGGTTCCAGAGCTTAATGTACATACTTTTGACATCTCAGGAAGAGAAGAGGCTGGGTGGGGAAGGGTAGGGTGCCCAGGAGCTGAAAAGGAGTGGGAGTATAAAGCAAACCAGATGTCAACTCTGGTCCACACAGAAATAACTGTGAAACTGGGCAGCGTGATGTTTTTCTGCAGGTGGATTGTACAATAGAACTGCTTTGGAGCGTTACCACCTGGGAAAGAAAATGTGTGGGTGCACCCCACCTGCCTCTTCTCAAGTGGTCTGACTCTACGCAGACCAGAATGCCCACCCCAAAAAAGGCACAATTATAAAATATCTGAACATTTTTCGTCTAATAATAAAAGCTTAATAATTAGATTATTTGCCTCACTATATTGCACTTTTATTGAGCATTCTCCGAAAAAAGCAAAGAGATTCCTGCAGCACTTTGCCATATGAGAATGCTTATCTTGGAGGTCACTGGGACTGTTTGTATATTCTATAGTGTTTGCAGGCTCAAGCTGTGTTTTTTGCAGAATGTTTTGAAAGACATCAGGAATATTACCCCAATTCTGTGGTTTTAAAAATACATGTGAAGTCTTTAGTTACAAAAATTACCATTCTTAGAAATTGTGTTTCATTACTCCTTTTGGAAATTGAACTACAGCCTGCAGTAATATTAGCTTGTCTGATTCACTCTGTTAATGTTTGTATTAGTATATTAAAACACCTCCGTTAATCCCTAGCAACACAACCCAAACTACATGCTTATCATGTATTTTATCTCAGTAGTCTTCTGAGTGTCAAACTGAGAGCTTTCATTATGACAAAACTACATTCCTGTTTACCTGAAGTCTAAAAAGACAGTGTGTTAAGACTTCCACGGACTAATGCTGCTCTCACAAGTCAGTGGTAATGCAGTCTGGTACTTCAATGATGGCCCAAAATACATTCATAGGATGCAGTAGCCAGCTGTGCAGACGACCATGAAAAACATGGAAATCATACACAGGCTTGACTGGCCCTCTACAGAAGAGCTGGATGTCAGCCCTTTGAAATGTAAGCAAATATATCTAGGGGTGTGGGGTTTTTCAGTGGGAAAATCGGTGAAAACCAGCACATCTAAAATTGATGGCTACTTCTATAATGTTTAGGGCCAGTTCTTACTCATGCATCTAATCACAGTGACTGTTCCTGCGAGTAAAGAAAGCAGACCCAAATGTAGTGTCTGAAGTGGAATTTTCTTTTAATGAATGACCAATTTTGTCTTGGCTCCTATTTCAGTGTGTCATTTATCTTGATTGAGTAGTAAATCTCTTCCATCGTGTTATTTAGGAATCTAATTCTGAATTCATATTTACAATATTTAAATTATCCTACTAAGCATGATGTTTTTGTGGGAATTTGCAGAAGTTCAATAGCACTCGTTACTTGTTTGCAACAGAAATAGATTCATTTGTTAAAAGCTAACAAGAAAAGTTTGAAATGTAAAGATGTTTCATTATTGTGCTTTTCTGACAGAACCTGTAATCCTTGTGTAATTTATGTCCTCAGAATAACACACCTGTATGTACACTCTTTCATATTTAATAAAACATTGTAAAAACATCCTTGAAATTACTGTTTATTGCTTGCCTACTCAGTCTCATGGTGGGAAACATCTTTCATGGAACTGCTCCCTATACTTAGGAGTCAAACAAGATCTCGTAATGATAATGCTGGGGAAACAGTTGATACTAATTTCAAGGTTTATTACTCTCTGTATTTGTATTTTGGGTTACAATTTTCAGTGAGGAAGCAGTGCATTAAAGGGTCTGAGGTCCTAGCTTTAGAGGTCTAAATTCTTAAAAGAAATACTGTTCATATACCATCTAGTTTGGCCAAAATTTGCCTTTCTTTGGAGGTGGGGATGCGTATGAGGGAACCAGTTGAAATATGTTAGCTTGACATTCCCAGTACTCAAAGAATGGGAAAGTGGCTCAAACGGATAAAACATGCTTTAGTTAAGCTAGTAACAGTAAAACACAGTAACATTTCCAATATGGTGTGACGCTATTACTGCCAGTGATACACATACCATTGCCTAAGTAGAATTTGTATGAGCTGGAAAATAACTCCCACTCTGTAATTAAATGTATGCAGGGCTGTACATTTAACAGAGAACTTGGTCTTGCTTTAAAAAGTGTGGGTGAAGTTCTGCCCTCACTGAAATCAGTGAGGGTGTTTCCTTTCTGGAGTTGTTCTTCCAGCTCTTCAAACACAATCCAGTAACAAGGCCTGGCAGTGGTTTGGTGGGGAGGCTCAGCAATAATCTGTTGCATCTGTTGCAACAGATGATCTTCAGTGTTTCATTGAGTATAGGAATGTAATGTATTCTGAAAGGAAGAGAGCATGAGATGCATCCATGTGTGTAATGTATGTATGGCCTGACACTGCGAAAGCAGATTTGGGAAGGGCTCTCCCCACGTGGTTGTGCCCTTCCCGCCTGTGCAGTGGATTTTTTAGGTGAGGCACAGCGTGCGCAGAACTGGCCCCACTGTTTAAGTCCTAAGGGTCCATTTGCCATGGCTGAGCGAGCTTGGACAGTGACAGAGGAGTCCTCAGGACTGTCACAACACCCGGTACTAACTGGGGCTTACCCTGCTTGGCATCCGAGATCTGACGGGATCGGATGGGAGGGAGGCATTGAACTGCCAGGGGACGGTCTCCACTGATACTCAAACTCAGGACCATGGGATTCAGAGCCCAGAGTGCTCTCCTTTACACCAAGGGACCACCCGTATGTGTGTAATACATGCATACATATATGCATCTGATGTGTGTATGTATACACCCATATGTTATGTATAGAAATATGTATGTACATATATATGTGTGTCTGTATGTTTTTCAATGCATTTCACTGATTCTGTGAAAGTGCAGTAACAGAAGACTGTATTAAAGTCTAAGAATAACATAAAAGCACTAGAGATCATTTCTACCCAGCATTTTGAAGCACACTTGTAAAACAAGGAAAGGCACATACCAAATGACCTTTTTTCCCCCAGAATAAAGTCTTACAGCTCACAATAATGATTCCTTTTAACAACACATCTGGACGTATCTGGTAACTCTGGTAATTCCAAAGAAAAAAAGATGTTTGGAGCATGACCAGACTCTTGTCTCTGTTAACAAATAGCATGCTGGAATAGTTTTAGAGTGCACTTGGAGTGCAGAATACCTGTAGCTCAGTGCCTGCCACCCACAATACACTTTTTGGAGATAGGAAATTCAGACACGCATTCCTGTGATCCTGTGGCTAGATTGCCCATTAGCTTTTGCAGCACACTGGTTGCGCCCCTCCATCACGTCTTTTATCCTTCATCTGTAGTTTTATCCAAAAGGAATGCACTCTTGAGACCACGATGTGTTGCCTAAGAACACAGTAAACAGGGACAACTGGGAGATGCATTTTATCTCACACGTTAATGTTGGGGCACCTTAAAACACAGCCCACGCTGGTTTCACATGAGCCTCATGGGAAGCACAGCAGTAGCATAGCTAATGTGTGCACTTTTAATAGGAAAATTTATTGCAAAACTTGTTTTTTCAAATACTTTTGTACAATGCACATTTTCCATCAATAAGATTGAAGTATTTTTCCAGAGGACTGGATCATAAATGCAGCAACAGGTGAAATAATGCCAAGTTCTACATTGGAAAAAAGCATCACTCCAAGGTTTGTATTTTGATCAAAGAATGACAGTTAATTTGATCCTACATGTACAGAAGAGACAAACGGCAGTGAATCTTTCAGTTACTGTGCAAGTGTTCAGGAGATATAAAAAGGTTACATGCCAGTCTTTGAGACTGTAAGTACAATTTACAACACACTGTTCTCCCCTGCCCTGGATTGCTTTCCAGTCTGCCAACTTAATTGCTAGTCCTATTTCTTAAGCAGTGTTTGCTGAGTCTGGAAACACTTAAACTATTCATTAGGCTAGCAAAAAAAAAAAACAAAAAAAAAAAAACAAACCCCCAGACCTTTAAATCCAAGAATGTAATTGTTTTTAACTCATTGTTTCTATTTTTCGGAGGAAATCTGAACTATCACTGCAGACGGTATGCAGGACAGGCTATAACTTCAGTCCTGAACAGTATACTGTCCTGTCTCATCTCTATACCAAACTTAAATTGGAATTCTGACACTGGAGACTGCTTTAATCTTGACAATCACCTTTTCCCTGTTCCTTTGCAAAATGCTTTGGTGCAACGACTCCTCTACTGTCCAGGGCAAAGGTAGTTTTACAGACTCAAGTCCAGGAAGGAAGTAACTCTGATGCCTGACAAAACCACAAGGTATTTAACAAATAGGTTCTCTCCTCAATCATTTAGAATGAGACAAAATGACCCATTTTGGTAGCACCAGAGTAACTGGAAAGGAAGCACCCCATATTCTTTAGGACTGTGCCACTCTTCTATCAGTAACTGATCACAGTACTGATACCAGTCGAGTGTGAAGCTGTCAGTTGGTACTGAGAGCATCGCACGTCCAAGTGCAGTTAGTGCATCCAAGGCTCTGTGTTATCTTGGGACTTGTATCTGCAGTCTGAATCAGGGGACGTTCTTATGAAAATGAAGAAATTTAAATCTGGTGATAGTTGTCTCTCTCTGTATATGACTGCTGTCTTAAAAAGGAAGTTATTGTAAAGGCTATGCTTCAATTGCCACAGCTATCAAAACACAGTGACACTATAGGACACTACATTAGACCCTTGAAAATACCATACCTGCAGAAGGTGCCAGAGAAAGTGCTTTTGTTTTACTCAAACGTGCAAAGCAGGGGTGAGATTTTTTAAACTCTGTTGTGACGAATTATCTTAAAAATAGTGGGACAGTGAGGCAGAGCAAACTGCGACCTTCCTATCCCCAAACTGCTTTCTGGTCAGCCAACCTATCTGTTGGTCCTGGTGGACCCATGGGCCAATCCAGTATAACCAGCTTCCTCAAAGGATAAATCCTGGCTTTTAATTCTTGGGCTATCAGAACTGCAAGACATGTTCAAGGTTCCCATACATATGGCTGTGTTCTCATCTTCCTCTGGCAGACAATCACTCCCCTTTGAAACACATCTTGCTTACAAAAAACATGGCTTATGGTTTCACAGCGTACAGCCTGTTAGCTTGAGCTTTTAAAACCACTTCACTGATTTACTAAAACTGGAACAATATTTATTGCTGTAATCTTTATTACTTTGAAATAATACATAACTAAAGTAAAGTCAAGAAGGTTTTAAAATCTGCCTTCTGGCTTCTCTCTTTTTCTTCTAGGTCGAGCATCCGTTTCAGCTTAGAAAAGTGAAATTTGGAGTTTCGAGGAGTCTTGGAAGCAGAGTTGGTTGCTGCCTGTCCAGATTCACGTGTTCTGAAAAACAAGACTCAAATGTCTTAAAGGTGAGAAATCAGAATTGAAACATAAAGTAACTGTGAAAGTGCACATGTATAATTTGATGAAAAATTTTCAAGGCAAGTAGTGTATTGTCACATCAAAGTGAGCAGTCAGAAGTGTAACTTTGTTATGCAAATTTTAAGACAGACATTTCACATTACTGGCAAAACCATAACTAGGTATTCTTTGCACACAGGCTTTTCATGAGAATGTTTGGTCTTAAAGGTTGGAAAGTTAAAATTGATCTCCTCAACCATACCACTGAGAAAAACACTTATTTATCAATTTAAAGTTTACTAAATTACTGATCTAAAATCAACAAGACATAGTACAGTCTACTTGGCAAAGTGCTTCTTTGAATAGGAGAGAAACAGGTACCTGGGAAGTGTTGAGGGGCTGTTCCCTTTAGATCCCAACCTACTGCAGCTTACAGGTGTGATTTTCTTTGCAGATGGAATTCTTACATCTGGTGTCCTGAGGTTAGATTTAATACCTGGAGTGCCAGAATTTTGTGTCTTGGTTGCCAGAAAATCCCTGCTTTTACCATAATGTCTTGTTGTCTTGTTGCATGATTTGCAAGTGACCAGCTATGGAGAGAAGAAAGGAAATATCAAGCTTTCTTCCAGTCTTTCCACCTTGATGTTATAAAGCAATTTTAAGAGTTATTCACACTACTCTCCAAATACCACGACACAAATGAAATATTTGCTTAAGTAAAAAAAGAGATATTAAAAAGTAACATATACTTTACAACTGGTATTTTGATTCAAGTTTCTTAAGACAAACACTACCTATAGGAAGTTTATCTAGAAATTACTCCAATTTCCTAGCAACTAACTTCAGTAAACATGTCCCTCTGAACTTAACACTGTATAGTGAAATACACTAAACAACCCCTTCAAGATCAAAGACGAAATAGCATCTGAACTGGGCATAGGGTATGTTGGGTATACAAGATACACAGGGTATACAAGAGTGCCCCTACACATAAGGGGTCCTCATATTTGGCTGAAAACCATAACATACTATGTGATCTAAATTCCTTAGCTTATTTTACCCCTGATAAAGTCATATCAAACACTTTCCAGGGAGTCTTGAGATAAAATATTCAAATTACCAAACTCAAAAAAACTGTCATCCATTTAACTAGTAACAGCAAGTCTCAGTGAACAAAGGGTTTCTACTAGGACAAAAATACTTTGTACAATAAAGAGGATGCTCTGAACAAAGGGCACTTTCTCTTCTGTTTACTTCTAGGCTTCAGGGAACTTCCAGCAGCACAGTAAGTTGAGAGGTGCATCAGAACAGATAATGTCAGAGAGTCACAGAGACTGTCAGATATTCCTGATATCCTTTACTGCCATGGCAACTATCCATATTAAGAGACATGAGAGTAATACAGCCAGACAACTTTCTGAGGCACACAATTACACTGACAGAAAAACAGTTACGTGATGTTTCTGCTTAAAAAAACACACTCAAAAGACTGTCACAAAAATGTCTAAGCAAGTTTGAAAACACCTATACAAAATCATTCTTCATTTCAAAGTGTGTAAATTAAACTAAATTCAGATTGTTTCAAAAAAAATTACATTTAGAGATGCCGAAATGAAATGTGTTCAGTTACTTGGGTATTTTCACTGCCTCTAGACATTGTTTTGTCAGTCCAACGAACTAAAAGAAAGAAATAGCATTAACTTTTACTGTTTAAGTATTGATGTATTTTTAGTTCTAAATGAAATTCATGTGGGAAAAAACCCCAGCATCACACAGCGACTTAGCACTCTGTGGAAAATAAACAGAGGTGATCACCTTACAATGCAGGAATTAGTGGATTAATCATAAGCACTTCACAGCTAGTTTCCACTCCCTCAACTGGAAATGAAGTTAACTCCAAAAATGTTTTAAGCCCTGAAACAGTCCCTATGTTATATGCCTTTTCATAGCAGAAGCAGACTAAAATCAAGTTCTGCTTGCTAAGAAAGGTATCAGAGGTACAACCTGTCACATGGTTGCTCACTTAATTTCCAACCACACTTGAATTTTCATTTTCAGCTATTAGATTACTGGGATCTACATTGCTAATTTTGAAAGCTGCCAGTTGCTGACAGCATTTTAAAGACTTCAGATGAAAAACACTCAAATCATAATCCGCAGGACAAATGCAAACTGAAGGAACACAAGTGCACCAAATTGTAATTACATACCAAGATTAAAATATTACCCGGAGTTTAAACTGGACCTATTTGACACTGAATTTAAACTACTTACATGAATGCACAGTGTGTCCTTACAAACCCTCTCCTGCTACAGAGTAAGTCCAAGAACCCGTCGTTATTTCCTAGGACACTGTTCTGTTCATCAGCTGCTTAAAGAGACAGTTCTTAATGTACCCTTAAACGTCTGTGATCCCAGAAAAACAAAGCCAAGATTTTAGCTCACAGAATCATAGAATATCCTTAGTGGGAAGGGACCCACAAGCATCATCAAAATCCAACTCCTGGCCCTGCACAGGACACCCCAAGAGTCACACCATGTGCCTGAGAGCCTTGTCCAAACACTTCATGAACTCTGTCAGGCTTGAACCTGTGACCACTGCCCTGGGGAGCCTGTTCAGTGCCCAACCACCCTCTGGGGGAAGAACCTTTTCAGATGTCCTTTCTCAAGCTCAACTATGATCTACCATTTGGGGAGAGTGCTTTATGGAGCATCTTATTTTGTGCTGACAGCAGAGAACCTCAGTGATATTCCCTCAGTTTAATTTTGTTTTATTAACTCTTTGATAATTTCTGGTTTCACAAATTTTACTCCCCAAACCAGCAGATGCTAATCCAAGAAAAGACCAACTGTTCCAGCAACTGCTGTGCACAAGTGGGTGCTGTTTCATTTATTACAACTGCCATTCATGTAACATGTTCTAAAAGTAATACATACCTTGGCAACACTAGATTAAATGTATACTATTATTTTTCAAATAGTAGTTATTATAAAAAATAGTAATTAAGTCTTATTCCTGAGTACCTGTAGGAAAAATAAATGAAGCCCCAAGAGCAACATCAGCCTGTTGAAATTACCTCTGTAGTTTAGTTTTGAAAGACTTCCTATAAACAGCGGTATTCAGACAAATGTGAGAGATTCAATTAATACAGAAGGTAACAATCAACTGATGTAGCCATGAGGGAAACAAAATGAAGTAAAGCTTGTGTCAAAATACATTTGCTCAGCTCAACAACTGATAAAACTGAAACAAAGGCATTAAATGTCAAGTTACCATAAGAAGCCTGATTTCAGCCAATTACATGTTTTGCTTCTTAAGTATGGGAGTATTCTTAGCAATGGATTTAGGATTTACATAGGTGTATTAAAGCTCTGCATCTAGTACAGTTGCCTGGAAATAGTTCTGCCACATTCATAGGAATATAAGGAACAGGAAGAAATCTGCCACTCCTGCCATTTTTTGCAAAGCTATGCTAATGATACAGAAGCTGACAGTGGAAATACCAGAGCTTCCTGGCAGGAAGAAACTTCTTGCTTTTCAACAAGAGCTTAGACATCTGCAGAGTCTACTCAGACTGCTGCTAAAGATACCACAGAAAAGGCAGAGCTGTTTGTGTAGCTTCTCTGACAATGTGGGGTCACAGAGGGGGTTGGGGAGGGAAAATCATTGTGTTCATGATCTATCTACTGTGGAAGGTAGATTTTAAAAATTTGGATTATGAAGTTATTCCAAAAGAAAGGAAGAGTCATAGGCTCATGAAAAAGAGATGTGTAGGTGTGGACTCCTCTTCTGAAAGGTTTCTTTATCTTCTTTTTTATGCCACTGAAATAGGGACATGAAATTGAGGGAAATACCATGTACTCATCAGTTCCAAATAAATGCCCTTACCAGAACGCTTCTTGACTCCCTGTACTTTTTCAAAAGCTTTGTCTGTTTCATGTTAAGTTTATGGTTCTTCGCCTCTCGTTTAAGAACTTTCTCTATCTGTGGAGACACTTTCATCTTTGGTTTGAGACGCACCCGGTAGCCGTCAGGAACCAGGAACTGGAAGCAGTAAGGACATACCCTTTCTAATCCACATTCTTTAGCTATAGATAAATAAAAGGATGAAATAATTATTTTTAATGAGCAAACATTAACATGGCATGTTTCAATTTTAACAATACCTAGGTATGTGCTTTTGTGTTTGACATACACCTGGGGCACCAGAGGCAGCTGAGCACCAGTGTGTGCTCAGCTAAGCACAATTCAAGGTAAGGTTATGTATGGCATAAGTTTACACGATATTGCAACTGCAGATTGTACTGAAAAACAGAATTCCTCCCTAACAATCTTTTAACAACAGAGGCTCACAATTCCACAAGGAATTCCCTTGCAGGCACACTCTTTCACCAGATCAGGGACACCAAAGCCTTGTCAAACTCTTTGTCCATTTTAAGTGCAAGAAAACGGCAAGACCTCAGCCTACGATGAAGAAATGCTCTGAGGTAAATTTCAGACCCAGCAAAACGCTCCTGCATCTGCCTCCCCAGCTCCTGCTGCCAGAGCTGGGACTCGAGCCCCTGTTCCTACCCCTCCGGGGAACACCCGGGCCCTGCCCTCCAGCAAGCCCCACATTCCTGTCGGCACAGCCCTTCGGGGGCAGCGGGAAGGAAAGGGAAAACGGAGGGAAAGGGAGCAGCCGGCATTCCCACGCTCCTGCCCCTCCGTTGCCTCTGGCACTGCTCCCCCACCGCAGGAGCCCCCGCTCCGAAGCCCCTCTCCTCCTCCGGCCCCGGGACCCTCACTCGCCTCGGCAGCTGCGGAGTGTCCACCTGTGCGGGGAAGAGAGAGAGGGAGGGAGGGAGAGCGTCACGGCCTGGCCCGGGGGGACACCTCGGGGGGACACCCACGCGTCACCGCAGAGCTCCCCCGCCACCTCTGCCCCCTCCCCCCTTGAGCTCCCCTCTCAACCCTG
>VWZD01013281.1:530132-779045 GCA_013396695.1 Sakesphorus luctuosus
CCCTACACCCACTCCCCCACCCCCAACCCCCCATCCCTGCTTTTTTCTTCTCAGTCTATTTCAGTCTGGCTGAAATGTTGTTTGTTTGTTTATTTTTCCCCCTTCTGCTCCTGAAACAACGCTGGGCCACCCCCTTTTTTGTCTTAGTTCGCTGGGGTCTCTTTGCATTATGGATCATCTTTATCCGACGGGGTGTGCAAACAGCCCCTCCCAGTGCCATTCATACATAGTATGTGTCCTGTCCCGGGTCGTCACATGGTGGTTCCCATGTGAGGTGTGGTGCTGAATATGCTAAACAAAACCTGAGAGACCAAGGGGAAACGACCAAAACCCACGGCCTCGAATTTATGGCTCTCTGCCAGCGTCTTCCTACAGAACTCCCATAAAAAGTCAGTATTTCTGTGCATACACTGCTGGCAGAACCAAACCCTTAAAACCGGACAACCTTCAGATCCCCGGTGCAGTATTTATGGCATCAATGTTGTGAACTCATCCGCATTTCAAGACAGAATACCTTCATCTCTGCTTTCTCCTGACTTTTGTTCACCAAAACCCTCCCCCCAAAACTAAAACCAACAAAACCCCCCAAACAACACACTAGCAGAGCCATGTTACTGTTTCCTGCTTCTGTTATTTAGTGGTTTGTAGCTACCACGGCTGGCCAACAAGCTGTACATCTTGCCTGGTGTTTTGTAACTAAGTGAAAACAGAATGATTTGTGTTGACTTTTGGTCATCGTGTATCATTATCGATCCGGGGAGGGCGGTGGGAACGCGCTCCGGTGTATCTGTTGCTTCCCTTTCTCCGGGAAGGCGGCGTTACCCAGCAGTCAGTAGAGGGCAATAGAGAAATACAGTTTGTGATGCCTAAAGGATTTGAAGCCCTGATTATGTGTTTACAGAAAAGAAAAAGAAGAAAAGAAGAGCCAGGAGGATAGGTTGTTCAGTTTACTACCGGAGACCTGACTGTGACAGACCACCGAGGACACAAAATTTTCAAAGAGAGGAAAGAAGACCTTCTGCAGCATCTGCAAATACCTCCTTTTTTTTCTTCAGAGTTACGTGGGATAACTTAGCCAGAACTTATTGATGTCTGCATGTTCAGTGGATTCGGGAATGGACTGGGAGATGCGGAAAGGCACTCTTTGGAGGGAACAAAAGAGGAGGCATTTCAAAGATCCTGCAGGTGACCGAGGTGAGCAAACTCACAGCTTCTTTTTGCATGAGATAATAGATGTTCAGTCAGCCGTATAAAAGTCATGAGCAAACTGAAGTGTGTGATTGAAATTATATGAGAATTTTGCTTTTTCAGGCATGCTGGCACAAGATTAATTTTCTGTTAAAAAAAAAAAGAAGGATAATGATGCTACAGGGATAAGCATTTCTAAGCATATGTTAATTTGGAGACATGCTAAAACTGGTGACCTGTTTTATGTGTCATATGTTATATTAGAACTGTTTGAAACATGCTCTTCATTTTGCAAGGTTTATGTGCTATAGTTCCTAGACTCTAGTTTACAGATAAATATATAAAGAAGATGTGACCATTGTTCCTTTTAGTAGAGATTTTTGCTCAGCTTTTGAACAAATGTGACTTGGAGGTTTGGAGGAATTTAGTAAGAGATTTTTGGATGCATGGTGGGAATGCCCTCAGGTTCTTCAAAGGCTTTATGATCAGAAAGATACTGAGAAGTGATAACAAAGAATATAGCAATAACAAAAGGAGATAAGCCATAGAAATAAACAGAGTGAGGGAGGGTTGGGAAAGCAGAAAAAAAGCAAAATACTAAGTTAGGAAATAAACATATGAAACACTTTTCTATTGCCAAGACCTCAGCTGGTGTCACCATAACACTTGGAAAACACCCTCAGGATGTTGGGAACCATTAAAGCAGTACAGATTATCAGAGGATAAACTTCCACTTCAGCTGCCACTGGTAGCAGAAGTGACCAATAAGAAACCTTTAGGAAATGAAAGATGAAGAATCAAAGCACTGACATTCTGGGGATATCACAGAGCAAGTGCAAGGGTATCTAGAGGTCAGTTAAACAGTACCCATCTGAAATAAGGCAGGGTGATAAATAAAAGAAATAAATCATATTCTAAAAAATGTAATAGACTTTGAAAAACTAATTAAATGAAAAGTTATCTGGTGTTCCTCCTGAGCATGGATATGATAGGTAAGGCTATGACATAAGGATTTATCTGTGCCTTGAGTGAAAAAAACATGTAAAAGATTAATAGGATTATTGTTAGTTTATACATTGTTTATTATTGTTTATACATACTTCTTTGCATTATGTACCTGAGGGCGGTGAAAGACAACATATACAAACCATGTCACTGTTTTCCATGGTTTGGCAACATCATCTGATAAGGAATGGACCCCATGGATATCAGAATCCACCTGATCTTGAAAGCTACAAGTTCCAGTTTCAAATTTTTATTTCCTTTCATTTGATTTCAGTATTCTACATCTTCTTGTATACTTGCAAATCCATTCTCTTAAAAGAAAATAGAAATTAAAGATGAACCAAACCCTCAGAGAGAAATATACATACAGTTTAAGGATATCAATACTTGTGTGCCAGCTCTTTTTGAAAGTGGTTTCTTGTAGAAATTATTAACTCTGTATTTAAATGTGAAGCTCTAGGGCAATAAACATTCTCCTATAGCTATTACCTATTTTCAGTGAAATTAGCAGTGTTGCTTTTTGGTGTTTGCTGAAGAGTTTTCCCACAGGTTGTATCTCTACGGATACAGCCAAAGGTATTGTTTTAGTGGGGAGCCACACAGGTGAGCGGCTGGAGCTGAGGAATGGGAACTACTGCTTATTGAAATCTGAGCTTTACTTTGCCCTGTGAGACTTTGGAGTATGTTGGGCTTGTTTATGGGCAGCTTATGAAGTGGCCAGCCTGGCACCTTGCCCAGGCTAAGGGCTGGGCTTTGAATGGCAGGATGCAGATTGTACAAGGAGACCCTTCTTGCATGGAAGTTACGGGAAAGGCCATCAACTGGTCGCAGTGTCCTTCAATACATAGACAAATATACTCCTGTGCCAGTTCTGCATAGGAGTCCCTGTTGCCTCGAGTCATAAAAAACCTATTCCTTCATTTTCACTCACAAAACAGTTGTCTAAAAATGTTGAAATCTCAAGCTGGAAGTTCCAACTGTGAAAAAGATGGTGCTAATTAATGTGTTAATTGTCATGTAAACCTCTTTGTTTAATGAGATGTGAAATAGCCCCTACTGCTAGGAATATCAATGGGCACAGGCGTTTGTCCCAAGTGCTCAGGGTCATGTATTTCTGTGCTGCAGAACAACCCTAGGACTGCTCTTTCAGCCTCTTGCCAAAATAGAAATGTTTTATTTTATGATGACTCATCTGGGTTTTGCTGAGATCTTGTAACATTTCCCCACCCTATTCTTCTTTGCTGTAGAGTCCAGGCCCTGCCCTAGAGGCCTTGCTTTCCCAGGGAAAGATGGCGTGGAACCCTCTTCAGCAGCTGTCGGCTCTGTTCCTTAATAAACTTGGAGCGGATTGCTAATGAATGATAATGGAGCGTTTTCTCTGTTACTGGAGCTGAACTTGCAGCATTCCTAACCTTTTCTGGCCAGCAGTGTAGCAGAGCAGTGCTGGCAAATGAGTTGGAGTTTGCCACACATTGTGCTAGATGTTACCTGCATCAAGACAGAAAGGGAACTCGGTCAACCAGAGGAGGCAACTTAAACCTATTTTCCACATGGGTCATATTTACTAACAAACAACACAGAAGAGTTATATGCTTCAAGAAAATATTTCTTTGCACTTTTTTTCCTCTTCTGATGCAAAGGGGGATAGAGGAAGGCTTCTCCTTTTTTTATTTCTTTTTCCTTTAAATGACATTTTTGCTTTTAATTCTGAGCAACCTGTTCTAAGGTTTGAGCATGAGGTTGGTCTAGATGACCTCTAGAGGTTTCCAACCCTACCCTGTAATTTTGAACAATCACGCTGTTATTTTGGATTTCTCCTGACTCCAAATTACCTGAAAGAGGAAAAAAACCCCAGGACTATTTTAAGATAATTTGCTTTCCCCTTAAGATATTATTTTAATTCATTTGAATATGGACCAGGGAAAGTTAAAAAAAGGTACTTTCAATAAATAACTGTGTTATGGAATAGTTCTTTGCAATTGTTTTTTTCTGAATTTTGTTATAAAATGCTTTGATTACCATATTCAGCCTGCTTTACAGAATGGCTATTATGCAGAAATTTAGTCTGCTGAGGGCTAAATTGTTTCAGAGCTGTACTCCCTGCTGCAGTCGAAAAGTGGCTTCTCACACCTGTTTGTGGTATCCAAAATTGGTCTCATGTTTGAGAAGCTGAATGTCATTGCTGGTCCTTTCAGTTTTATGCTTAGTGAGTCAGAAGGCAAGAAGGGATGAAATATTTATTGGTAAAGTAAGCGAAATAATATGAATTTGAAAAATACATGTTGTTTTTTCAGTAATCCATTTTAGCTAAGTTTGTTCAAAATTAAACTGTTTGCCCAGCTGACAACCTTAATTCATCACTCTTGCTGAAACCTAGATCTTCAAAGCCATTTACAACAGCTAAACAAACACATCTTTCATTAGCTTCGATTATAATGCCTGATAAAGTGAACAGAAGATCTGAATCTTTAGAGATGACAGTGATGGATATAATTTAGACACAGGAGAGGTAACAGAATCAGACTGATGCCTAGAGTGAACTTTAATCCAGAGTTTCACAGTCAGATGTAGGTGGGTGGTGCAGTGCTCCTTATGTGCTTCAAAACTGCTGCTGAGACACAGTGGTAGCACAGCATATTGTACCTGCACTGTGAAGTGAGCACTTGAGTCTTCATTGCTGGCAATGTGGCATTGTCCCCAAACCTTACTCCTCTTTTAAAGGATAATAAACTGGAATGGAAAGGATGTAACTACTTGCTATGTCTGAAGCAGCTACAGTAAAGAGAAACAACTCCACGTGACACTAATTTAATTAGAAAGCAGTATCATTGCCCTGGCTAGTGAAGGAAATCAGGAAACTTCTTCAACGAGGGTTGTATTATTGCTGCACAATTCTCCAGTATTGAAAGGATCTAGCCTTTGTAAAGTTGGTCTGCAAGCAAGGCCCTCTCCTTTCCTGTGCCCCTCAGAGATTTGGTACAGAAAACAAAACAGCAAGGGGTAGATGATTCAACAGAAGATTTTTTTGTTTTCTAAAACCCCAGAGGTCTCTGCTTAAGCATCCCAAGCCAGAAAAAGCTAATAGTAGTTACATGCACATATGTTAAACAAACATCAGCAGAATTGTTATTAACTTGTTACATATTTCCAATGTGGGAAGGGCCTGATGCAGTGTCTGGAGTTTTTCAAGAACACACATAGACATATGCTTTTATGTATTCTTTTCATTATTATTAAATAATGCTAACAATAGTGTTCAAGTATGGTCTGCATCAGTCTCCTGAAAAATCATTTCGGCCCTCAGCGAAGAAAGACTTGTTTTCCTTCTTCAGAAAAGTAATTTAAGGGCTAGGCTGATGGCAGGGCAGACATAACTAAGTTTGTAAATTCATAATCAATTTGTGCAAAGAAAATTATTTTTTTCCTTACTATGTCCTTAAGCAAAGTTTTCCTGATGAAAATGTGTAGTTTTGGGTTGGTTTGTTTGTTGGTTTTGTTTGTTTGTTTGGGTTTTTTGTTGTTTTCGTTTTTTTTTTTTAATCTCCTCCTTTCTCCAAAGCCAGCCTGAGATCTCTGCATTCCTTATCACTGCTTGGAAAAAAAGACCTGGCTATCATAAGAACAGGAAAGAAAGGACAATGGAAAGCCTGAAGGAGTAAAAATCCAGCCAAAGATGTACTGGCATTCACAAGGTCTGTGAGAGCTTGTCACAGTGCCTGATGGCGCTCAGCTTCTGTTTCATTTGCTCTGCTGGTTAATCATTTGCTTGAGTGCTCAGGTACCATGGTGATGGACACACTACCAGTGCCACAAACCCAGCATGCTGCATATTTATTGGAACATTATTTTTGAAAGAAAACCAAAAATAAATACAACTTTTGAAACTCCTCAGCATAGCTAATACTGCCGCTTACTTTCATCTCTAGTAATATAAATTAGCATGTTAGGATATAGGCTCCTTCCTCCCATTTTAGATTTTCTTCCTTCTGCTGTTGATATCCATATCTTTCTCATTAAGTGGTTTGAAAGGTTTCAGACTTCTTCCATATGTTGAGTATTGCACATTTGTGCATTGGCCTTTCTGTGCAGCTATTGAGATGTTAGTTCCACTGTCATCAATATTATCATCAAGGAAAGAGCCTTGGAATAAGAGCCAAGTGCATCCTCGGTCTGTTAAGCCCCAACAGTTTGCTAAGTGTGACCTTTGAGAAGCTACGGGTATAAAGTTCAACCTTGAAAATCTTGGCCAGCAACTAACTGCCAGAATGCCAATTGGCAAGCTATTCTTCCTTCATCTCCAAATGGGAAGCCTTGTGCCTGAATAGCTCCAATGCAGTGTCTCTTCTGCAGTGTCACGTATTGAAGTCTGATCCTTGCAGGGACCTCTGTTGCTGTTGTTACTTTTTATAGCACTGTGCTATTTATATCTCAGTTTGAATATGAATGGTGGCCACCACTGGGAGGTTAGCACTGAGCCGTAGTTTCCCACTGAGGCGTTGCTGTGCTAGCATCTCTCTAAGATAACTGCAGAGAATATGGAAACAAATGTTATCTCTTTATCATGAACACCTTATGAGTTTGCTCCTGGTTTGGTATCCTGAATTGCTTCACAATGTTGCTCTCTGAACACTGGTGCCTGGAGCAGATAGAACTAGCATGCTGGCAGTTTATGAACCCCCAGCACATGGCATGCCCAGGAGGCAAACTATACCACATAGGAGGGGATCAGGTGGAGCTAGATGCAAGGTATGCATCCACTGGAGCTGGATAATTGTCCCTCAAACTCCACTGAACGTAAAAGCTTGCTTTAATTTTGTTTCAGCCCACAGGAAAGGAAAAAGACATCCTTTCCCTCTTACATTTCCCTCACATAATATAAAAGTACCAAATGTTTTTTTCAGGCCTATCTTACCATCTGCTCTGACAGCAATTAGGTCAGCAAGTGGTGTTGGACAAGTTCCACTAATACATGGTAAAAGCATGCAGAACACCTCGGAGCTCAAACAGTGATGCAGGGATGCTGCTTATGTCTCCCCGGGATGAGGTAGGAAGGGTCTGATTGGCAGGAGTTGGAGACACAAGAAGTGGGAAGACAAAGCAACAGCATTTGAATCCCCCATATTACTGAGGTTTGGTTGTTTGCTTTTTTTAAAGTACAGTAGAGACACTAACTATGGCAATCCTATAAATGTTTGTGAGCCAAAAAGTGAGTGAGACTTGTAGGATTTATGGGTCAGTACAGTGGTCTCCTCCCTAGCCTGCTTCCTGTAAGATCTGAGCTGATGTTGTTACAGGGGTGGTGGGAGAGTAGCAAGGACTTAACCTATAAGGATTTAATTGGGAAGGCATTGGAATTGTGGTCCTCTCCTCTCTGTCTGTCCTTCTGTGTATGGGACTTTCCACCTTGGCACCGTCTAGTGCTTGGAACTCTCTAGTCTAGGAGGCACAAATCTTTGTAAAACATACAGGTAACAGCTGTGGTGCTCTGATGTTTTACTGGAGTGAAAAAACAAACCTTGAAGAAAGTGGAAAATGAGCAGTGCTTGCCTCCTCTGCTTCTCTTGACTCCAGGGCAAGTGCAGGTAGGCACAGCCCTCTCCCAGGCAGAAAATGGGCCTGAGTGCAGAGGAAGACACCAAATAGGTTATGGGGTAGTATTGTGGGTTGTGGAAGTAATACTTTAACAATCCTGGTGCCCATACTATGATTGCAAAACTGGCACCAGAATACAAGATTTTGTGTGAAATATTTTTTTTGCTGTGGTATTGCCAGTCATCCAGGCAACCCTTCCTGCCTCCTTTTTATTGACATGCAGTAATTTTTTGGTTCCTTTTTTTGGTGACTTTGGATACTTTTGGTTACTTTGCTTATTTTGAAGAATTTTTTTGGTGTTCCTGTGCATTAAAGCTGAGGGGTATTCATGCTGTTTCACAGGTAGGGTGCAATTAAATCCCTGATCTTTCTTTTCCTAAGGTTGCTCCATTTTTGAGAACCACCCTAGATCACGTGCAAATTGAGCATGGATAGAGGCATCTCTTGCCAACAAATTTGTGCACTTGGATTTTTCCATGGACTGTTGTCTGGAACTTGGCAAATCTTTCAAATCTTTCCTGGATGAGCAGTTCTGGATTGTTCACCAAGATATTTTGGAGTTGGAGTGAAAATAAACACAAGCTTGGGATGCTTAGTGCAGACTCAAACCAGGACTTACCCACTGTTAGCCCAGAACCAAGAGATTTAATTTGGCCTGTTATGGATTATGATCCAGTGTCAGAATTAGATTTTGAGTCTGAATGGCATGAAGCATCTGTGATACTCATGTAAATATACGGGCTTAGTGCTTGCAATATGTTTACAGTCTCCTATTCATTTCTGACTCATGGTGTTTTCCTTTTTGGCTCCAGTGGGAGAAGCTGTGGGCCTTACTGTTGGTGCTGGATTTGGTCCTTTTGATAGTAACAAAATCTGCAGATATGTAGAAACATAATAAATGTTCAGACATGAGGGGCAGAAATGAGTCCATTTCTAAACAATCTCAACTTCTGTTGGAATGATCAGAGACAGAGTTTATGTAGGTTGCACAACTGCAGCCATTGACTGTTCACTTTCATAAAAGGAGATCCATGATTTTTCTGTCCTCAAATACTTGATAATTTTGGCTTAAAGCAGGAGGCCCAAATCCAAATTGAGTTCAAGTTTTCAAAGTGTCTAGTTAACAACAGGTATTGGTATGCCTGGAATCAAAAGTATTGTAAGGCAAGGAAAGCAATCACCTGGGCTGGTGATGAAAGGGTTAATGAGGAGCTAAGGAGAAGAAAAACATAAATGCTTTTAGAGTTGTGTTTAATTTTTCAGTCTCTGCTGTCTGCCAATCCTTTACACAAATGCTAAAAATGTCTTAAAAAGTTAAAAATATATTAAAAAAAACAATTTAAGAAACTGAACATGCAGGGCTAACTTTGGAAAACTGCAGCTCTCTTTTCTGGCAGAGTCTTACAGATTACATGTGTGACTAAGAGAAAACTTGATTATTTCAGTGGATTGCTGGAGGAGTAGATGTAAATCTCACTTTATCCATTCTCACCTTAATGGATTGACTTGGAAACTTTCAGTTTCAAAGACAGTAAAGGTGTCAGATGAGTTCATATGCAACAGATGGATTTTCTGGAAAAAGCCTCAGATTTGATAAACTTTCAAAAAAATTTCCCATGACTTGCTGGAGACAAAGTACCTTTGCTGTGAATGTTTGCTGGTCCCACCAAAGTTGATGCACCTTGGGGAATTCACTTCAGCTGAGGCTCAGACTTTTGTTATAGACTGGTGTGAGCGTTGAAGATGAAGACACTGGTCATTAAAGCTGTGTCAGCGTCTCAGTAATGAATTGATGTTCTTTTTGGCTAAAGTTCAATGTTCTTTGAATGAGAATGCTTGACTTACATTAACTGTTTCTCAACTATTCTTATGTGGATATTAAGCTGATGTCTTTCATCTGTCTGTGGAGCCATCAAAGAAACAAGCAAAAATAAAAAAAATCAATAAACCCCCAACCAAACAAACCCCCACAGAATATATTAAGTTTGGTGGTTGCTGTTGAATGTGCTTTGCCTTCCCTTATGCAGCTGCAGAACATACTGGCATTGCATGTGGGTTGTTCAACAGTTTCCTTTCAAAGCTTTGCCAATCCTCCTTTGCAGATCAGTCAACAACTGCCTCCTGAATTGTTCTTGCACCTGTTTCCTGTTCTTCTGGAATAAACAGTTTTGTCTGAAAAGAGCATCAATGAAGACCAAAGTTGCACACCTAGCCTGGCCCACTGATATAAAGCAAGTCACATTTTCTTGGTGTTTGTATAATGAAAGTAGCAGCTGTTACCATGGGAATAGTCAATTTATGAAAGAAGTTTTGAGGAGGCTGAACATTACCACTAATCGAAGAGATTGCTGTCAAGACAAAAGGTTAATGTTCGAGATCTGCTAATTAGGAGAGAGCTGCTTTTCTGATAATGTGAGAATGGATACAAATGAATTCTGTTTGACAAAAATACTGTTGTCCTGGTTAATCCCTGAACCTGTTATTTTGGACACAAGGATTAGATTCATCCCTGCTATAGTATCCACTGATTTGTTTTCAAATAGGTGTGAACTTAATGGGTATGAATAGGCACTATTTCCTGGAAAGATTCTTTCAAATACTTTCTTACATGTATTTTAAGGATTAATACTTCACATTCCCCTTGTGTAGACACTTTTTGGTATTTTGTTTTGTATTTTTGCAAGTACTGATATCCCCTCTGTCCCTTTCTCTCTGTTGAACACATTTTCAGGAATGTAGTAATTACTGTGGTTCTTCAAATTTCTCCTTAAATGTGCTAAAAATGTTATCAGCAAATAGAGAAAAGGCTTTGTTATTTCTGCTGCACTTCCTCTGTTGATTGACTGTGCCAAGACAAAGTGAATAATGTAGGAGAGTCATCATCTGCAAACAAGAATGTTTGGGCCAGATCGTCTCTGCTCATATGAAGTGCCAAATCTCCACTCTCTTCAGGAGAATTGTGTCTCTCCACAAGTTCCGAAAACACAGTTTCTGTTAAATTTCTCAGCTTTAAAGCACTCATCTGACAAATTCCATCTAAGCAGCTAGTAACAATTTTAAAACAATTCCACAGTTTGCCCTGGATTATTTCACAAAATAATTAATTATTCTTAATTAAAACTTCCGTTGATTGTATTTGTGTGAGTCCTAGCTGTTCAAATAATCTTGGGCTCTACATTCTTCTATTTTTTTTTATTTTCACTTGCAAGTAGCCTGTGTTATTGCAAAAGCCTTTATCTGTGTAATTAGTTTTACATGGATTTTGCAATGAAAACCTTATGTGAAAAATGGAATGATAAATGTCCTTGGTTATGTTCCCTAAAATGACACCATTCAGTAACACTGAAGCACTATAAGTACCACAAGCACACTATTAATGGAGTTGCTTAAGGACCCTGTGTGACCAGTGGATGCAAACAATGGGTCCAGGAAATTGTGAAGGGCATTCCAGCATGTGACACTTCTAACTGTATTTCAATCTCCACCTTGAAGGTTGTAATTTTGTCCTTACTCTCTGTCACATGAAAGGGAGGAGGGAGACAGAAATGCAAAGATTTCTAGTCTTAACTGTATTAATAAGAAATTATTAGCAATAAGCACTTCCAGACAATCAGATCACTGCCTATTGACTATGGACAGCACACAGGTTGGAAGGGTTTCTGATCTCTGATATGAAGCCACACTTAAGCCAGGGAGAATTCATCAGCTAAGTAAGCGCCTCCATTAAAATAGAGCCTTATGAACCCAGCACTGCCTGCCAAACTTCTGGACAGAACACAGGCTGGAAGGTTTTCTAACCTCTGATATGAGACAACACTTAATAGCTAGAAAAGAACTTTCTCCACAACAGCTCCCAAAATAACATTTATTAATATAAGTATGTGACAATTATTGTGGGTTCCACTTTGCTGGTGATACCGTTTAGCTACAAGATTCTGTTTAATTAATAATAAAAGACCCCAAAAGAAACCAGCACAAAACACATTTTACAGAGACAAACACACCAAACTCAAGTTACAATACAGCAGTGCGTCCCACTCTCACAACAGACAGAAACTAGCAGTAACTACTAACTAAAAACACAGCCACCTAAAACACTTATCTAGAGCTTGCACACCACTCTCTCTGTAACACAAAGCAAAAGGAAAGAACAGAGCTGCTTCTTATCAACACACATGTTGAAAAAGAAACTGCACATTTCAAAAGAAAGCAATAACTAATATAAAGTAGCAAAGTGTAAAGCAAGTTACTGTTATTAGCATTAAGGTAGCAAAACACAGTTAGTAAAGAAGGTGCTTATAAAGCAAGAATCAAAGTAGCTGTTAGCATAAGATGTAAGATAGAATGTAAGCTTTGTAAGAAAATAAAGTTAAGAAAGTAGAGTATAGAGTATAAAACACACATGGTTCTCACCCCTACATTGTTCCAAGAGAAGGAGGCAGGGCAGGCTGCCAGCAGTTACCCTCACAGAGACATGGCATTTCCCCCCTCTCTGCTTGAGTTTAAACTCCACACTTTTTATACCTTTTTTTTTCTTTATGTGGTTTCATATAACTAAGTCAATGTTGAGGGAGTGATACAGATGCCTGAGAGTGGTGGCTCCTTGAGTGGTCATAGAAGCTATCACAAAGGAGGGTTGTGTCATTATTTAACAACACTCCACCCTTTGCTAATCTCATCAGTTTGAAAGCCTTTGTCCTCTGCTGCGAGCATCCTCTAGGGGACTGAGGCATTTCCCTCAACTCATCAAGACTTATCAGCCCATCACCCCACACTCTCTTACCTGGGAGACTATTTGAGAAACTCTTAGGTTTATTGGCACTTCCCTTCTTTACAGCCTAGATGAATGTGTGGCATGTATACTGTCTTGCCCCTGCCCATGCTGTTGCTGCTCTTTAAATTAAATAACACTTTTCCCACCTGGAGCCAACTTCCTCAAGACATTCTAGACAGAAGTAACATGATTACTTAACTCTTACTTAACTATTGCTAGGCTGAACATCTTAGCTCTGTTAATATCTTTAGACAGAGAATTCCCATGCCTCCTAGGTTCTGCTGAGAATCTATGTCCTCATTGTCCTACAGCCTTACTTACTTTTTTCATCATGTTACCTGTTTAGCCATTTTCTCATTGACAACCACAGTCCTAAATTGTCACTACTGTTTCATCTCCCAGGGATACATTTGAATTTTCTGCCCAAGACCTTGCTGCTTACCCCATTTCTTTACCTCCTGTCGTCAAGCTTCTCTACTTATATAGTTTCCCTACTCTTCTTTACTGACAGTGCAAGAGTGTGCAGGTAGTCAAGAGCCGTGGGAGGTCAACAGAAGCCCCAGGATGGATCCTGAAGACTCTCACTGCTAATCTCAATTGATTTGATGCATCCCTTCTTAAAGGCATTTGCCTGTTATTAGTTCTCCTTTACCTGTGTTTTTAACCACCAAAAGTCTTAGTCCTCAGATTCCTTAATGACATATAACACGGTGTCAAATGCATTCCTAAAGTCCTGAAAGATGAGATCTATTACACTTCATCTGTTCACAAAATCACTTACCTCATCTAAGAAAACTAGATGGATGATTTGTGTGGTGTCCTTTTGGGAAATTGCTGTTGCATTTTATCCCATTTTTCATTTACCTCTGTGTCTTTATATATTGTCTCTCTCAAAATGTGTTTTAAGGCCTTTCATACTAATGAGATCCAAGAAAATAGCTTGTAATTTCCCAACTGCCATCTTCTCTTATTTTTCTTCACAGATCTTTTGTAACTAAGGAAAGCATATCTACTATTTTTCAGTTTCACTTGCAACTTGATGGTGCTATTAGAAATATTTGTCACTGGACCAGCAGAACATGTGAAGGGAATTTTTAGATGTATGAGATAGTGATTAATCAGACTTCAAGACTGATGCATTTAACTTTTTTAATCAAAATCTTTGTTAGCTGTGGGAGTTTCTATTTGCATACCCATGTTCTCATTATTCACCCTAACTTTGTCTCTAAATTTAACCTAAAAATTTCTGATTGAAAACTACAGGAAAATACTTACTGAAGGCCCTCCTTGTGTTGTCTTTTCTCCATCCTTCTTCCACAGTGGCACATCATCTTGGTTTTGGTATTTTTGTTTGTTTGTGGTGGGTTTTGGTTTTGTTTGGTGTTATGGGTTCACTTAAGTGAGCCCAAATTTAAGTTCAGAGCAGGCCTGAAGCTGTCAGCTGACTTGAGCTGGGTTGAACTACCAGCTGACTTCTTCTAGCCAGTAGTAATTATGACATCATTCTCCAGGGAAGTAGAATCAGTGTGGGAGTGGCTGGTCAGTCACCCCACAGCAGCCTTGCCAAGAGGACACACACACGGTGCAGTCCCGGGAGAGATGGGGAGGACCAGGCCCAGCACTGGCCCAGCAGTTGTTTTGGGAAGTAAAATGTTTGTTGTGGGTTCTTCTCTCTCTGCTTGGGTCTGGTTTTCTGGGGACTGAGTATTCTAAGGTATTTTGGGGTTGAAATAGTGAAATTTGTGTGTGTATTGAGAAGTAAGGAATGCTTGATGCTTGTAACTTCTGTGAATGTATATTTGTACTTTCTTCTAATTGTCTCTTCCTTTCTGTAAAATATATGTAGTTTTAGTATAAACGTAGTTTGAAGGTTTTCTTCCTTCCCCTTTCTTTTCCTCCCTTTCCTGGATGTTGAGGGGGGAGGCTCTAACTCTGTGCTTGGAGGGTTGGCGGTTTGCCAGCTCAAACCAAGACATTTGGTTTGAGGGGTTTTGTTTTTTTTGTTTTTGTGTTTTGGTTTGTTTGGGGTTCTTTTTACAACCAAAGAGCCTTTTACTATATGTTTTAATATTCTTTGCAGGGCAGAACTCAGTTAAGTTCTTGGGAGTTCAAACTTTGTACTTCTTGACTTCTCAGATGTTTCTAGTTCATGCACAGTACCTCTGGCATTCTGTGTGGACTCTGCTTTTTTCTGGTACCTTCTTTTCACAAGGTCCCGCTGATTGCTGGCTGCAGCTTTGTTGAAGCTACTTGTTCAATTTACTGTCCTTTTCCGTACTACAGAATATACATAACTTGAGAAAGCTTAAATGCAAATTTTAGTGTTTTATTTCATTTTACAGTGCTTTACCATGTTAGTGCAATGCTTAAGTTCCCATGCTACCTTTCTTCTCTCTTGTAGAAATAATCCTACTAACGTCATAATCAAAGCTATGAAGATTATATCTGTGAGAAAAGGATTGCAGATCAGGGTCTACATTCCTTGAGGTACTTTCACCAGGTGTAGCATTTTTTCACAGTGGTGGCTTTTTTAGCTGTTTAAGAGATATGCATGATTATCAAAAGAAATGCAAAGTATTTTGGAAGATGAAACTGCTTGGAAACTGAAGGATGCATGGATTTGTTCAGGTAACCAGTACTTCTCTAACAGCCTTTTTGCCACTTGACTAATTTTTTATTTCTGTCTTTTAAGTATTATTAGATTTTCTTTTGGCACCCTGGCGATTTGCAAATACACAAGTGCTGTACTGAGTGCTTGGGAAAATGGCCTTTCACAGAACTTAATTGTTGCATGGTAAAACTTCCTCGGTAACTACTTATTACTGGGATTTTTGTTGGGTCTCAAGATATGTCATGGTTGTGTTGCAATAACACTAGAAAAACATATTCAGTAGAAGGCTGTGCCCCAAAGAGCTTGCAATTGAAACATATAAAATACAATCAGGGCCAAAGGAAGCAAACCTTCTTTTCTTGGTTGCTGTGAAATGTAGGAAATAAGCCAGAGTCACTCATCTGGAACATGACCAGTAGCTGCATCCAGTCCCCTTGACTTCTCAATCTTTCTCTCAGCTGCAGGAAGGTTTTTCCCATTTTCATCCACTAGAGTGGATCCATTAGTAGGAATAGGAAATTACAGTAGGATACTGGGAATGACAGGAGGCAAAATTCATTTATTTTCCTGCTGTTTCACTTACTTTAATAATCTGTCACTATATACAAAGCAATTGGTAAAAGGAGGAGGCATGGTATGTTCTCTACTGGTGCCATTGCATTTTTTTAGCCAATTCAGTAGGATTATATGTTAGCCATTAATCTCTTACAGGGAGGAGGCAGTGGATGGGTCAAACCCCACTTTACCCACTTTTGTTTTAAATTTATGAATTTAAAACAAAAAGCTTAAGCTGACTGAACAAAGAAGTAGATGACAAAGCAGAAAATATTTTTTGGTATTTAAAAAACTTCCATTTGAATTGAGTCTGTTCATAAGTAATATGACACACAATTCCAAGAAGATATTAGAAATTCTCAGTAGATTTAGATTTTAAGATTAGCTAGTGAGCTGCACAAATGTGACCTGAATTATGACTCTCATGTGGTTTCTACTTATAAATCCTTTCTCCAATACAAATAAATTATGAAATACATTTAAAAGAATGAGTTAATGAGAAAAGAAAGTTTTTTTTTTAATCTAATGGACACAGCTACTTTGAATAATGTAATTTTTTGCTGTGAGAATGAAAAAAAATCCTCTTCAAATCTCTCTTATGTATAAATACATCCATTTATTTCAGCCACATCTGTGGATCTAAGTCTGAGAGATAAAACTCAGCTGGAATGTCACTTGTCTCTGTGTCAGGAAGATTCAGGAGACATTGGTAAGGAATCTGTATGTGTTTCAGTACTTACCTGCTGTGTCATCTTCACATCAAGACAGGACCCTGGGTCATAGGAAAGAAAAATAAGCAGAATTTTGTTTTGTAGAGTGTCATCTCATGCATGTATAGAGCTATTCCTTCCCTCTATGGCAGTGAAACCATGTACGATATTTAGGAAGAAAGAAATAGTACTAATTGTACCCGGGAAGAACTTCATTAATATCAGGGGAGATACTGGAACAGGTTTCCCAGGGAGGTTGTGGATGCCTCAACTCTGGCAGTGTTTAAGGCCTTGAGCAACTTAGTCTAGTGGGAGGTGTCCCTGCCCATGGCAGGGGAGTTTGGGAATAGATGATCTTTAAGGTCCTTCCAACCCTTAACATTCTATGATTCTACGACTCATTCTATGATTCCATGATTTGCCAAGAGCAATAAATCTCATAGAAGTGCTTGCATAATGTTAAGGAATTTCAAAGAAAATCTGTTCAAGATGGTACTCAGACTATGACTAGAATGTCAGGTACCAGCACAGTGTTGGAAAGAGCACTACGAGAAGGTTTCCACTGGCACCAGTTTGCAGTTACTCACTCAACAAATCTTGAGCTCAGTAATTCATTTCAACAACAACAACAACAAAATCCGAATAATTTTATCACTGATAGTGGTTTTTTCCTCAGTCTCTCTGCTAAAACAGTCAACACAAATATTTATTCCCTTTTTCTGATTGCTTAGGGTATTTTTAGGGAAGAAGGAGGTAAGTAAACAGCTGGAAACTTTTCCATCAAGAATGTGGAGATAATAGGTTGAACGGGTATGTTAAATCACGGTAATGGAAATCTGCCCCTTCCAGTATATGTGCTTCTCGTCTGAGCAAAATTTTCAGAAAACAGGGTCTTAGCCTTAGGGTTAGTTTTCCTGAAAAGTTCACGGAGGAGGACAATTCTGCTACATCAAGGACAATCCCATTGTTAACAGCCTTTTAGGGTGATGGGTGTTAATTTAAAATCCAGAGAAACAAAAATAACTGGTTTAATTTTCAGATGTGTAAAATGTACAGATCGCTAGTTGAATAAACATAATATTTCTTGTAATGCTTATTTGTTTAAAATAAAGCATATTTTTTACTTGGCTTATATGTCTATGTTGATTTTTCTTAGCTCTGGAGCATGAGCTGCAATACAAATAGCATGGCATAGCTATTTACTCAGCAGTCATCCAAACAAACTGACCTGATTAGGGGGAAAATTTCTCATTGCAGCAGTTTTCTGTTGGTGTGTTAGGATATTTGTAGTGAAAATCATGTTCCTTCTTCATGTTTATTTTTAAAAAATCCCAAGTATTCAACCACAAAATCATACACTTTTTAATTTAAAAAAGGCTCTGTAATGCCTTCTGAGTATTATAGTTTAGATGGTTCTTGCTCTTATTCTGCTTAGGGGCTTGTTTTCCTGTTTGGACCTAGTCTTCCATGACATGCCACTATCTCTGCTTTATGGTTATGGACATAGCATGTTCTCTGATGAATTGAGGACAATACTGTCTAATAATGTAGCTACACAAGAGAATGGGAATATGAATCACTCAAATTTTAACATCTGTTAGGGCCAAAAGCTTGTGTTTAAGGCTTCCCTGGACACTGAACCTTTTCTGCAGGGGAGAAAATCCCCACAAATATTTTTAATTCCCTCTAGACACCTAGTTTTTATTTACTGTTGAATATGTAGGATGACTTCTGTTAAATGATTTCCTGGGGAATGAGGTTAGAATTTGAGTTGTGCAAAAATACAGCATTGTGAGTGAAATGCTCAGTCTGAATTTTTGTACAAATGATTTTATCTGACAGGTGGGAGAGAAGGGTGATGATGAGGCAAGAGTCTGCTGGGCTATTGGTATTCTTCAGCCATACTCTATTGGGACAGAGAACTTTTTAGTTGATGTCTCTATTAATCTTTTCTCATAGTTTGTAGCATTTGAGACAGAAATCACTTTTTTATACAAGTATTGTGCATGTGGCATGGCCCACACACCTGAAATTCATCTGTGTCAGCTTGACATCAATTACTGTCAGTGGCTCCAGGATAGGTATCTTTAAGCAACAAGCAGAAGTATTTCAGAGCCTTGAAACCAGCAGCTGGTTTGAAAGCTCTCCAATTTGGATAGAATATTCGCAGCTTGGATTGCTTAATCAATGCTCTGTTTTCACTTCATTGGCAAAATATAGTACAAAAAGAAAGCTTCTCTATTAATAAATCATTTGTCATTTCCAAGCTGGCTGCAGAGGTCCATGCAGTCATATCTACTGAGTTGCTAAATCTTTATGCTTCCTCCTCTTTGGAGAGTCATTAAGCTTAGAAGCATTAGTCTCTACAGGGCTGATCAGGATGGCTGGTTTTAAAACATCTCAAAAGTGTTGGACAGCAGCTTGTTAAAAACTTCCACATTGTGGATCATTCTGATTGACTGGGCATAAATTAATGCCAGTTTTGTTATTATTTTTAACACAAGTTGCAAAGATGCTCACACATCGTAATTGAGACATTAGGCTGGGGTTGACACAGAGATAAAGTGCATCTAAACTCTTCTAATTTTTCTTCGTATTAATCAAAAATATTTTTTATTGTCTATTAATTAAAAATCTGAGTAACTGTTACTCAGTGCAACTACAAGACTTTGCCCAGAGAAGCTGTGAATGCTCCATCCCTGGAAGTGCTCAAGGTCAGGTTGGAGGAAGCTCTGAGCAACCTGCTCTAGTAAAAGGTGTCCCTGCCCATGGCAGGAGGTTGGAATTACAGGATCTTTAAGGTCTCTTCCAACTTAATACATTCTGTGGTTCTATGCGTCTATGACTGTTGAGAAACTGATTTTCAGAAAGCCTGTTCGAGCACATCTGCGTTGTCTTCAGTCAGGTGTCCCTGCTTCTAAACAGCACATCTGTGCATTGACCTAAAGCTCTGCAAGAGACTGGTAACTGCAGCCCAGCCCTTCAGACCAAACCCGTTTGCCAGGGATTTGTGTCCAAACACAGTGAGTGATGAGTCTGTGCATGTACCTGTGCCCACCCTGACTTCTGTCAGGTGCCCTTCAGTGCATGCTATTTGTACCCACGTGTCTCATTTGCTTTAAGACAGTAGGTGACCTGTGACTTGAAGTGGGTACTGGGCAGGTACACATTTCAGCTGAAAAGGCCTCTGGCAAAGGAGCAGGTGAAAGCAGCCTGTGGAAAACCTCTGTGCCAGAGTTCACTTGAGCCTGGCCCTTTGGTGACTGATAGGATGAACAGGAGATGGATGAGAGGGGAGCAGCGCTCCTCCTTTACTCCCTTTCAGGGGGGTTAGTCTCTGTCGTGGAGAAAGAAGGGAAGTTTCTGCCCATAGGAAGAGCTTTTTGGCTCTCTGCCTTCGTCTGCACCATGTGAGGGTGTGGGCTGTGTCTTTGATCTCATCCTCTTCATTATACCACAAAGACAGACTCTCCTCACCTCCTGTTTCAGAGGTTTTCAGAGCTCAGCAGCAAAGATGTAGACCCATGTTCTGCCAGAAAATGACATTTTGTTGGTGCCAGCAAGAATTGGACTCCAGTATTCAAAAGCTGATTTTAGGCTTTCTTTCTTTCTTTTTTTTTTTTTGAAGACTACACTCCAAGTTAAATCATTTTGTTGTCTGACCAATTCATAGTGAAGAACAACATATCTGCTTCCTGTCTTGTATGCTGTAAATGCAATTTGATTGTGTTGTACTTACTGTACTTTGAGCTTTAAGTATTTCCTGCAGTTTCCAGGAAAATAAAGGAAGAAAAAACTTGGAAGAAAATAGTGAGATAAATGATATCTTATAATTCACTCCAGTCTAATTTGTGACTTTCAGATTTTGAGGATTTCTTAATTTCATTTTCAGGTGATGATCTGCTGACAGAATAAATAAATCATAGATAGTGCTGAGACTCCTCAGTCATTTGCTATGGTATCACTCCTACATGAGGAACCTGCATTACTCTCTTTCATCAACTATGTTCTCTTCTGTGGTAAGTTTTTCAGACATATAATCTTCTGTGTTAGGAGTTTTAATCAGAGAGAGAGAGATGAGTTCTGAAAAGTCCAGCCCTGGACTAGATCCTCGATTTTGTTGTCAGAACTGGAAGCTATAGTCAGTAAACTTATTTGTATTCTCATGGAACACATGTAAGGTTTGGTAGGGCTGTGGAGTGTAGTAAATACCCCAGAATTTAATTACAGGTGTCACTAACTGTAGTTTGTATTTCCTTGGTCTCCATGATGTGGATTACATTTGCACTGTGTGTAAAACTTTTCTACTTGTCTGATTACCTGAAATTAATTTTTTTTAATACTGGCACCTGTATTTTCAACTTATGACTTTAAAAGTGATGTCAGTTCCTCCAAATAATTAAAAAAGACCCTGTTGCCCAATATTTAAAACAAACAAATGAAAGGCCATAAATAATTCTGACAACTAACTTTTGGGATGGAGACCTAATTAGTTGTTATTGAGCTTGGTCCAAAGACCATTGAAGTAATTTGGAGGCTTTCCATTAAATTTAATTGACTTTAGAGCAATACTCTTTCTCAGACACACTGGTTTAGCAACATAGCAAAGAGTCACTCTGTCACCCATCAGCACCTACAGACAGGGTGTGTTAGCTGTTCTGTTTGGTGTTGTTTCTGGTAAAGATGTTGCCTAAGTTGATGATGTCTGAGTGGGCATGTAGAGGACATAAAAAAACCTTTGTGCCCTGGGTACCTGTTTATTTGGCACTCACCAAAGCCTGCAGATTACACTCAGTCCAGTGTCACTGCAGAGCTTTCATCAGAAGTGTCAACATTCACAAGGTTTTAAACTGCAGGAGAATATAGAACATCATTTGATCCTGGCAGAGAACTGTTTGCCTCAGCACTTGTGGGATAATGTAGAGTAAGCATCAAGTCATTGATGAATCTGTAATGCAACACCAGTCCCAGGAGTGCTCAGGCAAAACTGCTGCAAAGAGGAAAAGACACCAGAAGCGCTTAAATGCAGCAAAAGATTTTAAACATAAAGGAAAAAAAAAAAAAGAAAAAAGAGCACAGAATATAACCCTTTCATTCTGGCTGAACAAAAACCATAAGGAACCCACAGATGCTGATTGTTTACTGAACCTTAGTTGGTCTGGAATCATCCTTGCAATGACTCTAGTTTTGTGCTTGTGGTAATGTTGACCTCTGGCCATTAGTCACAAGTTTCTAGTGAAATTTTTGCACATTCTACCAAGGCCATTCTCATCACTGTTGTCTACAGAGATAATTAATAAACATAGGTAAAAACTTGAATTGATAGAGCAAGGTATTTAATATTTCTTGAATATTTCTTTGTACATTTAAAACATGTGGAAATACTAATAATATCCAGCAAAATACTTAATGGAGATTAGAGAACCTCAGTGGAATTGAATTGTCAAAATGGTACAGTACAGACGGCTGATCCTTAGCCTAGCATTTCAGTGGGTGCTTACTTGTTTCCCATCTCTGTTCTGTCTTGTATCTGGCTGTCATAGCCCTAATACAGACCCAGTGAGGTCAGTGCAGGTTGTTCCATAGGAATGGTTGGGACTTGTACTGAAGACCTCGGTAATCGGGAGATCCCTGCTCAGCTTCCATCTCTGTGGGGTATTTGCACTGGGAACATGAGTCACTCTTGGCCTAGGGTTGACAGGGCTACTTTCTTATGCTTGGATAGTCTGCTTTGTGGCACAGCTTTGTTTGCTACTATGTTGCTGTACCTAGGAAGCTGGGTTCAAATTCCATTTGGTGCCCCAGGTTACTTAATGCAGCAATTTAGTTTAGCCAGTTTCAAATAATGACATCAAGATAAAAAAAACCAGAAACAACCCAAAGCCAAACCAAAAATCCCTCCCCATCACATTAATTATCCTCAGAGTAATCCATTTCCTTTGAAAATTTATTTTGGAAACTAGGCAAGGTTATATTGTAGTATTAAATGCAGTCATCTGTTTGGATGAAAGTATTTGCAAAGCTCCAGCTAATACTCTTATGAAGTTTATACTGGAGTGTGCATTCCACCTACTGATACCAAAAATACTTAGTGTACCAAAAATAAACATTTGTTTAAAGAAAACAAGGAGCCTTTTAAGTGATCATTCTGAAAATTTCAATGTCATTTTGCAGTCATTTGTGTTGCATGATTCATGCTTGAAATATTGTTTTCTACTTTCTGTTAAATATGCTTCTCTATTGTTGGAAATTAAGGTATCTTTTACTTTGCACTGGTGATAGTTTTGGAGGTAGATGGAGATGGTTGTTACTCTTTTATGATTTGCAGTAGTGGGGAAGTCCATTCAGACTATATTGGCCTAAAATGATGTAAGGACCTTTAGTTTCATGTTTATTTCCAGGCAGGCCATTGGACATCCAAAAGAATTTGTCTCCTAGGTACCATCAGAAAAGTGGTGAGCAGCATAGATGGGCTTGGCAATGAAACCCTGACTGTTCCTTGACAAAAGGGCCCCATGAGGCTTTTCAAGTCTGCAATAAAACACATGCTCAAGGGATTAGGTAGGAGAGAAGAGCAGAATCTACCTTTTTTTTTATCTGAACTCACAAAAAATAAAAAACATTCTCTCTCAGGCATAACCAAGATGGAAGGCAATGTCTTACTGACAGAGGAACATATATTTAGCACCATGATTTACTGGAAGCGTGTGCTTGTTTCCTGAGAAATACATAGAGCCTTTTGATAACACCAGATGAGAGCAATCTGCTCTGTAGGCAGATGTACACATAATAGGTGGTGCCTGAGGCATATTCGCCCACATTTGGTGAATTCTCTTCTTGTTTATCTTACTACATGTTTAGTTTCATTATATTGACTGTTGAGAACAGCATCTCCTTAATGTTGAAAACCACTGTCTTATTTATAGGTATGTAGATTTTAATAATGCAGTAACAGTAATGATTTTTTCAAAGTGTAGGATAAAAATAGTGTCACTGTTTTCCTGTAGTTGAAAATACTTTAAAATTGGTGGACTGGCCATACTGATTTTGAAATAATCTATTTTTGATTTTGTTCTAGATGACAAAAGTTAATGAAAAATGGTCTAGGAATCTGGCTAGACATTGCTTTTGCTTTGTTTAAGTGTCTTTCTCTGTCCTCTCAGCTGAGATTTAGATGGGATCATTTTCTTTGAAGTTTTATTGCTAAGGTTCCAGATCAATACAGGACTTATGTTTGCATGTTTTCAAGTACTCAGGTAGTCCTTTTGAAATCAGTGAATAAAATTCTGACTTAGCTGATGTCAATGCCAGATCTCCCAGTCACTTCAGAAAGGCCAGACCTAATCACATTTTTAAGTGATTTAAGTTACTTTGGGGCAGGGAAAGGGAGGATTGTTCTCGTTTTCAATAGTGAATGAAGGGTAGTCATATTTTAAGATTTTATAACATATACAGTACAGATGTCCATGGAGACCTATCCAAAATAATTAGTTCAGTTTTGTAAAAATCTGCTTTAGTAATTCTAGTTCTTTATTTTAGTCCTGCCTTTTACATTATATATTAATGTTCACCGTATTACTATGATGACATGAAATGTAATCTAAAATGGTTCAAGACTGCATTTAGATACAATTGATGTAAGGGTTCTTACTGTATCAAACTAAAACTGTTCAATCATATCAAAATAAATTGTTTTGTCCTTACCAAAATACTTCTGGTTTAGATACCTGAGTATCTTTTCTTCAAGACATTTGTTTAATGGGAAATTCTGAAGTAGTGACATTTTTTCTGATTTAGAACATAATCAAATTCTGGGGGGTCAGGGTTTCCTGCAGAACAGAAATTTCAATTTTGACCACCTCTCAGTGCAATGAGTACGTAATTCATGGTGACTGTTTGCCAATTCAATGAAAAGCTGGGTACCAAAGTGCTGTTCAAATTTGGAGATTAGCTGGCTAATGTTATTCCTGATCAAAATAGTATGAACATATGATAATACTGCTGGACAAATACATTGTCTGTGATGCCTTGATTTTTCACAAGATAA
This sequence comes from Sakesphorus luctuosus, assembly GCA_013396695.1. Taxonomy (NCBI): domain Eukaryota; kingdom Metazoa; phylum Chordata; class Aves; order Passeriformes; family Thamnophilidae; genus Sakesphorus; species Sakesphorus luctuosus. Next base: position 554,615 of record VWZD01013281.1, read on the forward strand.
TGAGTCTTTTTACAGTTGCTCTTACTCAGACATTCCTCCCCATTTCTGGTTGACAAGATTTTTAAATAGAGCACAAGCTTTTGTAGAAAATAGAATGTTTCTTTTACCTTCCTTCTGCACTCAGAAAACAATTGCACGATGTGCAGTCAGAAATAAGCCACAGCCACGAGTAAGTCCCATAGACACAAATAAGTAATAGCTTTACTATTAAAAGCTTTTGCAATTTACTGATGCACAGTATAACCTCTTTTATTGAGCATTTTATTAATTTCTACTTATTTCTTAATTTCTTGTTCATCTTAATTTCTTGGCAGAACACAATATACTAACAACAACTCTTTATCCACTTACCAGTTAACTGGTAACTTTATCTACAGAGCCACAGTGTTTTTCTTTTACTGTAATGGTGATGGTCCGGGATTGACAGTGTCTTTACACTATTTTATATAAATGTAGTATCCTCTGTTTAATTGGAATGCATCCCCATTTCTACATATGCTGCAAAAAGTGGACTTTTTGACGTTTCATCACATACTGAAAGTTCTGAACTCCTGGGTAATACAAGTGCCTGTTTGATGGTAAGGTCCTCAAGATGTTTCTGCTCATTTCCTACAACATCTGCATTGTCAGAAGTTTTGTTCACAGAGTCATTGAGTCCTTTGTTCAAACAGGGCTGACTGTGGTGTAATAACTGTCCCCAGCTGTTTGATAGGAACCTTTCACTTAGAGGCTGAGTGATTACAAGTCACATAAATGTCCTTCCACATTGTAATGGACCTTGAAAATCTGCTGAGCCCTGGAGGACAAGGGAGGTCAAGGAGAGGCAGGATATAAAAAATAATATTCACACATTATAAGTGTAAGCAAACATAATGAGATTTTGCACTTAAATGAAATTTTATATACTCGCAGGAGGCATCATCTAGTGGTTAAAGTATAGAATTGGGACCTGAATGATGCGTCTATTCTTGGCCATGCTGCTGCAGATTTTGATCCAAACAGAGAAGAGCAGAGGTCAAAAACATACCTGTATAAAAGAGCTTTCCGTTTTTAATAATAACATGAGATAAGGCCATATCCCAAAGCATTACAGAGAAACAGAGCTTTGATTGTAGATAAGATTTTTATGAAAACCAGCTCAGAATTTCAAAAAAGGGACAGATCAGAGTTAAATGAAAATGGATATGAGAGGAAAGTCATACTCAGTCTGAAATCATGTGAAGAGAGGTTTGTAAGTGTAGTCTGAGGTCAGCCAATGCAGAAAGCACCAAGGGTAGTAATGACACAATAATTAGTTAAAGGGTCACAAAATGTGTCCATCTCATACACCCATGAAATTTCAGTAGCTGTCTGGCAAAGGATATTAAAAGCCTCCTTTTGTATGAATGTAAAATTACTTACATAGAGAGATTTGTGCAAAGTTCAGGGTATAATTCATGGTCTTCACAGGGTTGTGCCTGTAGTTTGAATGGGAATGGATTCAGATGAGTTCATGCCCAGCTGTGCTCAGCTGCACAGGTAACATTCACATGTGAAACTGTGCATGAAATAAACAGAACTTCACTGAGACAGATTAGAAGGTATGCTGAGCTTTGACTGTATATTCTTTCTCCCAGCACACCTTCATGCTATCACCAGGTTTCTCCACCTTTCTATAGTGTCCAGGATTTTACTGAGCAGTTTAGCTATTAATTTACAAATCTCGAATTAATGTGCCATAGATTTCTCTTCTGCTCATATCCTGCTGCTCTGTGCTCTAGATCTGGACCCTGGTGGTGCTTGGATGTTCTGAAAGTGTGAAGGTATTTATTTCCAAGATAAAAAAATTATACAGTTCTTTGCAATCACATATGGGCAGAACCATTTTTCTCTGAATGTCAAGTCTAGTCCAAGCACCTAATGTTAAGATGTTCATGGTGTGCCTTATATCTTGCTCCTCTACATGCCCAGTATGTCTCCAGCCTTGGCACTCCGAGCACTTCATCATGTTTTGCACCTCAGACCTGTCAGGATTTCAAAGTTAGAAATGGATGGCTCGCCTGCAAGATTCAATATTACAGAGGTTCTTTGAGCATGACATTGACACTCTCAGTCTACTCCAGTGGCATTTGGCCTAAGTAGATATGAATTTGAGTTTTCTGCCTCACAGGGGAAGTGCCTTAAACAATAGGCTATAAGAGTAAGCTTTGAGAACTAATACTGGGACACGGAGTCGAAGTTGTCCTTCCCTTGGCTCTAGCTGTTCCAATTTCTATGAAGTGATTAAATGTTCGTTGGACTGGAGGGAAGAGGATCAATGGAGGAGGCAGGAGGAGAATGAATGAATTGTACCGAGGGGTAGAGGAGAAGGAGCCAAACATTTTCAGATATTTGAAGGACTTGAAGCTCGAATTTGAGATCCCAAGTGAGAATTCCAAGAAGATTGGAGTGGATCTTATCTGTATTTTGTGAGTGAGGAATGGCTTAAGTATCCATCTTCAGGAGATGGCTTGTAGCTATGAATTGCAGAAGAGACAGCTGCAGCTCAGGATAGCACCTGTGTTGGGGAGGAAGGGGAAAAGAAAAGGGCACCTCCATCTCCATCAGTGCCACACTTTCAGCTTCATCAGATTGGCCTTCCATATGTCCCCTGCTGAAGCACCTGTCTGTCCCCATGCACTACATGGTAGTTCAGCAATATCTAAGTCAGGATACAGTTTGTAAAGTGTCAAAGCATCAAGGAGTACTTCCGAGGATGTAATCCATCATAATTTATACATCAAGAATCCCAGTGGTATCTGTAAACCTCTTTGTAAAACTCTTTAAAATCTCCAAATGAAAAATTAATTAGCAATAGTTTTTCTATTCAGAATGGATTAAATATCATAGAGGTGGGAAGGTTTTAGGGGAGATATTACCTTTTATGAGATCAACTGCTATACTTGAAGGAAGCAGGCCAGCAGGCATGAACCTCTTCTTTGTAATCTTGATCAGTGCTCATTACCACAAGGGGTTGCAAAGTCAACCTCCCAGTTTGACTCTATCTTTGCATGCCTTTCTCATTTTGTTACAGAAAGTTATATTTTCCTTTATATTGCTGATTATTCTAGTTAATCATCTTGCCTGAAGTATAGTTTTCAGAAGCTGGACTGCATTACCTTTTACAGCTCCAGAGACTTCTTTGCAGCATCAGAATACCCATCTGCCATGTTCCATCTGGTTTCTGCTTCTGCCTCTGCCACCTGAATGTAGAAAGCAAAAAAAGTAGGTCCAGCATTTTGCATTTTAGAAGGCATTCATGCAGGAAGTATATTTAATGATTAAATGTTTAATAGTTAATTAATAAATTTTTATGACTGGAGCTTTAAAAAGAACAGCTGTTGCTTAATTTATTGAAATTAAGTCACCCCAATTCACTTGGGTTCATGGTTAAAAAGAAGTTAGATCCTTGAGGGTTAAAAAGAAGAAAGAAGCTGGGGACAGGGGGAAAATAATTACATTTTTTCTCTATATTTCCAAAATGATTGCCAGCTTTCTGTGGAAAGTCTGTGTCCATTCATCTGCCCTTCTTTGACTTAACATATTCTAGTCTGAGATCCAAGAGTTTCTGCAAATGCTTTACAGAGGTAATTCAACCTGTTTATTTTGTTTTGGTTTTTTTTCTTTAAAATCTTTGTTAGGCTTTCAGAATTTATAGATGGATATACATTAATGAGAAAGCAGAATCTGGGTGAGAAAATGAAGTAGGTTTTCAATGAATGTTGTCTGTAGCATTTGCCCCCAGTAAACTGAACACTCTGTTATGCTCTATATAAAGATTTCTCCCGGAACCTGTTCAGTTTTGCATGCGTACAAATTTAAGCCATTCTGAGGGGAGATTTTCTCTTAAGCTGAGTCCTAAGAACGGAGTTCAGCTACTGAAATACCAATGAAACTGTGTATTTTTCATTGTAAATGTTTTTCCTAAATTTTTGGTTGATTTTTGTTATTTTCAACTTCAAATGACAAGCAAGTCTTCTCCCAGTCCCAAAATGTTCATAAATATATTGGTCATATCCATATACTGTGCCATATACTATGAGTTTAGTGGATTATTTATGGAGCCAAGCACTATTCAGAGATATAGAATGATGACACCCTGGCCTTTTGTTTTCCCTTTCTTCTTGGTCCTTCTAATAAACTTGCAAAATATAAGGAGAACTTCAGGTAACTTTATTTTATGGGAGGAGTCAAAATTAAGAATTGTGATGGTAAAACTTGAAAATTGTCAGTGAGAATAACAGGGCATAAAAAGTCCAGTGCTTGCAAGGCACTGGGAGCTTGGCAAGAAAGTATCAAAACAATACCACGTAATTACTCCATTATAAGACTACAGATGCTTTGCAGAGTAACATCAATGAGCTCCTCTAAAACTTTGGGGAAGGTTAAGCCAGTCTAAACTCCTTTGCTGCTTGGGTTTAATTTATGCATACATTAATGTCTCTATGGTTGCTTGGTGCTGAGAAGTAGAAGGAAACCTGCTATAATCCACTAAATATGCTGCTGTGTTTTGTCAGCAAAACTATCAGAATTAAAATACTTTAAATATATCACAAAATTAGTTACAAGTGCAAAATAAATTATAATACAGGAAGTCAAAATAATAGCAAATGCAAGTAAATAATAAAGTGAAATATTACATTTAAGAGTAAAAGATACAGAAACATTAACATTGGTCTGCATTTTAGAAATTACAAAAATGATGACTTAGGATTTGATGCAAAACTTATTGGTGAAGAATTGTTTCTGGAGCAAGGCATCACTGTTTATTCCAACATCAGTAAAATCATTACAAAGGAGCAGGAGTGTACAAATTTCCCTCTCCACCCATTCTTCCATTTCTACTCCTTTCAGAACTGTAGATATGCTTCCACATGCCACAAGAACATATTAAAATGTAGCACATTTCTTAAAAGCTATTCAGTTCCTTCTCTTCTATGCAGGTGCATGAAAAATGCTTTTGTTGGCTCAGGCATTGATAAAGTAATAGCAACGTCTGCAAGCTTAACTATTCAATTTCATTATTTATTTGGAGAAATTCTATGGAATGGAGCAGAGGGAGTGAAATTGAGGGTATTTTTTGCAATTTAGAGTTGAAAAAAATGGTAATTAGTGTGAAATAGGAAAGAGAAAACAAAAATCTCCTGTAGTTAGTTACTGGTAAGATTTTGAGGGTTTTTTTAATATGAATGTCCTTTCCTTCCCCTTAGTAGATGTTTTTAGTGCATGACCCAAACATGTCTGAAGGCATGAGAATCCCTCTTAAAGTGTCTGTAGAACTTTGCTAAGAAAATCAAGTCTATTCAGTAAATTTCAAAGAGCTGCAAACAAAAAAAGGTTGAAAACTAATGCTATATGACAGTACTAGTAGAGAGTTAGATAATTTTTTTCCAGTATCATTGTTAAGTTCTTAAGATCTTATCCTAAAAACTTTTAAGTCAAAAGGAAAACATATTGACTTTCAGGGACTTGGAATCAACATCTCAGTTTATTGCAGTTTTATTTGTCTTAAGTGTCTTTAATGTACACAGGAAGATGTTTGAATAGCAGTGATTGGAATTTCCTAGTTTGGTCATTTGGCAGACAAGGGTAGGATGCCAGAGACTGCTCCTACTGAGTGCTGTATTAATGCCTTTCCACTGACTGGCTCTATGACCTTTGCACACTGACTCGCCTGTTACAGTTAACTTATTATGAAGAGTCAGAAAATAAGAAGAACCCATTTTTTTTTTCCTTTCAGCTGTGAAATTTAAAATAAAGCATCTTCAGCAATTCTTGGACAGGGAAAGAGACAGAATACTTGAAGGCAGCCAAGCAGAGGTTTCTATGCCTGCAGAAACATCCACATGGCTGGTAGCCAAATAGAGGAAAAAGTTGCTTGTGAAGATACCTGCACAAAAAGATCTTTCCTCTTAATAATAGTATATTCCTTCGAGTACAATGGAATATAGAATAGTTCCACCAAAGATGATACTGTTACTGAGCTGAGTTAGGCCATGAGGTGCAGAAATCTTTTGCCTTTTCCCTTGTGGAAACTGCCATTCACGGGAAAACTTAGGGAGGAAAGAAATAAGATGTTAAGCAAAAAGAAAATCATAGGAGTGGGAGGCTGCTGTGGTGGTGGCCAGCCTTCCACTGCTTTAAGTTCTGATACATACTATGTTGTGTGTTCTGGGTTTAATTATGGATCTGGAGTGTTGTGCTAATAAGGCTTCACAGTTTTGTCTTCTTCCTCTCTCTGAGGCAGAGCTAATTAAAATAAGCATTAATTAATATGTCCTTTGAGGTCTCTGAAATTTAGGTGATTAAAATATTCTAAGTAATATAACTTATAGCACATGGATCACTATGAAATAGTTTAAGGTCACTGACCGTAAAATGTGACCTATCTTAAATGCCATACATGATAGGGAACAGAGCAGTTTGAATTGACCACCTTCACGTCCCTGGAAGAGTTCTGTTTAGCTGTGAATCCCTGGGCTTCCTTCTCAAGCCAGCCATGGAGTCATTAACGGCAGAAACTCTCCATCTTTGATCTCAGTACCTTTTTCTGATGCAAAGGCATTACCTCATAGTCAAGTACTTAACAGCCTATTGCTGCTTTTAAATCTGCTCTAGAAAAGCTGCAGGTTTGAGTAAGTAATTTCTTTATGGCTTTGTGCTTTTAGGTCTCTAATTAACCCACAACATCTTTGTCCTCTTGTTGTGGGTGATACATAGGAGATAATTAATTAAATATTGAAAACATTTTTACCAGCTTCACAATTTCTCTTTGCATCCATTGGTGACTTTTTGTGATGGTTATGATCAAACGTGTGCACTGTAAGCAAAGTAGACAAGTAGACTTTTTGGTCTAGAAAACTTATTTAGTATATGAATTCAGTGAGCAGTAAATATGGCAGTGAATGTTAGTAAATGCAAGAATTGAAACTACCTTATTGTTAAATATGGAAGATCCTGGTCAGATGGGGCAGCTTTTAAATGATTGGCACATTCTGAGTGGTGCCATTCTTATAGCCACGTCAGGAATGATGATACCTTCTCCTTCACACCCCTGCTGAGAGGAGGAGGTGACCTCCCTGCTAGGAGTGACATACTTCAGATCTCCTTCAGACATATTAGTAAGTTAGACAGTCCTCTCCTTTCAGGAAAAGTGTTAAAGATTTGCTTTTCAAAATGACCTCTCTGTTCCAGTCTTCCACCCCCATCCCTTTCATACACACAGTAAAAGGCTCCTGCTAGAAAGGACTCAAACCAAATACCTTGGCTACTGAGAATTTTGAGTATCTATATTTCTAGGCTACTGTTTGATGCTAATTTGTTCTTATAATCACCATGGCAGCAATACTTAACTCATTTAGTTAAAAAAAGAAGCTTTTTAGACACTTTGTCTATGAAGCACTATGCCAAAAAAAAGGAAGATAATTTTTGTAATTTATTACATGACAACACAAAATTGGAAGCCTGCAATCAGTGGGAAGTAAAAGCTTTCAAAAATAAAGCTCCAAGGTGATAAGTTAAAATTGCTGGTTGTCACATACATCCTACTGCTTTTATCCATAACTGCTCTGTTCCTTGTACAAAACCTGGATTTATTAGCAACCACTGGAGGCCTTCAGACACTATAAGCCCTTGTAGCTCCCAGGTTAATGAGTAGTATTAATTGCTACCAATGTACAAATTTCTAAGGCCCCATACCGGTTGCTATGTTTTTATCCCGGATGCATCTAAAAATCCAGTCTCTAGGTTAATTTAATGTCACTGTCTTCATCACTGAGTATTACACTAAGGCAAAACCATTCACAGGTGTCATGAATAGCTGTATTTGTATATGTCTGTAAAAAGGGTCAGTTCATTGCAGCAAAATGGGCCTTCACACAGGTTTCAAGGGGAAAAGTGGAGTTAATGCTTTGGTCTGGCCTCCTCTCTGAATGCACAGTCATTCCATGTCTTGCAGAAATGAAGGAACTGTATGATTGATCACTTATAAAAAGGTTAAAGAACAAAGATACAACTTTCCAGGCTTCTTCCTGTCTCAGTGGTATCTGTCTTGTCTTTTATTTGAAACAGAGCCTGACTCTATATTGCTCCTCCTGAGCTTCTCTTCAGGGCTATATTGGGTATCTTCTCCCTGCAGGTAACCCAATATGTTGGTCCTGCCTACAGGCCACCTAAGGTTTGCAAGCAGACACTTTCATGCTTTCTCCTCTGATGTCTCTCATGCTGAGGGACTACCCTCTGCAAATATCCATCAACATCTACTTCATCATCACACTTCAAAACTGGTTTGCTCTGTAGTTCCGTTTATGAGTTGCCAACAGAGTACATGTCAACACTGACAGCCAGTGGGCTGACACCAGAACTTCCCACCGGCTAAGGCTGTCTCATTCTGTTCTTCCCACGACAGGTAGATCACTTGTGAAAGTCCTTGCCAAAGGATATGGTAGATTCTAAAAATTTACAAGGGATGACTGAAGCTCATGAAAATAAATCCACTGAGCATAGCAAAATACTTGAAGCCCACATTCAGAGGAATAAGGTTCTGAGCTAAAATCATTAAAGGCAGACAGATTGTTTCACATACAGTTGTCTTGTTCTTTTGATTCAACAATCATCCTCTTATGGCCATACTTTACAGTTTTTTAATCAAGAGATTGTCAATGTATTCAGAGATCTCCTAATGTCAATTCTTGTAAAAACAGTGTGATCTGCCAGAGTGAACAGACCTTTGGTCTAATGTACTGTAGTCATTCTTAGGTTTTACTTTTATGAATCTAAAATGGGAACCAAAACAGAGCATTTCACTCTTATTTACCCTTTTTTTTTTCCCTGTAGAACAACTTCATTAGTTATACACACACAGAGACAATATTAGAACAGTGGCACCCAGGGCAAAAAACTCCAAACCTTATACTTTACCTCCACATCCCAATGGCAACAGAGATGCTCTGATAAGGTGCAAGTTGGAAGATGTCAGTGACATCCTGAGCCACAATCTTCTCTTGGAGAGCTGTTGTTTCAATCAGAAGAGGGTGAAGCAGGTCCTAGTGCATCTTTCACAAAGAATTTTTTTATGGGTTCCCTGTAATTTATCCAGTGGCACAGTGTGAGAGGCTGAAACTCACTGTGGGTTTTAGACATTTTGTTCAGTGCATTTTCTGCCAGTAGAAATTTAATAGAATCATTTTCTGCCTTTGAAATACCAGATGCTATATTGATCTTTCTCTTATAAATGCAGTTATTACGGATTTTGATGCCTCCTTTCTTATAACAAGACACAGAGATTTGTTGTAGAGCATGTTTCTGTATATGTTTTGTAAATGAGTGTAATTCTGAGTTATAGAGATTGCTTTTCTTTTTTTTTCTTTTTTTTTTTTTGCATAGGTTTGTACTCCAAAAACAGTATTTAGAGGGGTAAAATTTTTGAACATTTGAACCCCAGAGGTTTTTATTCAATAGTTAATTTCCCCTTTACCCACATTCTTTTGTGTGGGACTACAAAGGTAATCTGTCTGTCTGAGCACTAAAACAGCTACAGGGGCTAATTTTACCTGTCTGTGGCTTCTTAAGGAGAAATACAAGTCCTTATTTGCTGAATATTAGTATTCCCTTTATTGTAATATTTTTTGTTGTGTATACAGATATATCCTTTTACAAGTTTCCCAGACCTCCACTTTCTCACTTCTCTGTTAAGCAGTATTTCCCAAGATGGAGATGAAGAATTTCCTGAGTGGATTGACAGATGACGGCAGCGTTACCTTTTGATACACAAATCCTCAAAGATAATTTAAGCACATATTGTTCTCTTGAAGCTGACAGGAGGTTGGTGCCTGGTAGATTTTAGCCCTGCTGCACTGGAGAGCAGGCAAAAACTGAACCATTACAGTTCACCACCAGTTCCATCAAAAGGGTCAGCTCTCAGCATCACATTCCCCTACTGTATCATATGTACCCGCAACCTGTGCTACTTCTCACACACACAGGTCCAGACTGCTACAAGCATCTCACTGAAAACTACCAATGACTCTCACTGTGTTTCACACATGCATAGCTGTAAACTTTCTCTAGTTCTGTCCTCTTGTCAGACTGGCTGTAGAAACTCTTCAGAGCTCCAAGTTTATGTCATGTCCCACCAAACACTTCCCTGCTGTCCCTTGGCATCCAACTCAACTGTGTTTGCTATCACTGGATAGCCTCTCTGCTGGAGCTCAGCCCACAATAAACCAAGCATCCTTAGCATGCTCTTGCCACCATTTACTGTATTGAAATTAATTTACAGACAATTCACTTAAAATTGAACAACAAGTATTAATCTAGATTTTGTTAGAGACACTTTACCCAGATGGCACATGCGTTTTGTGTAAATGCACAATTGCTGATCAATCTAAGCCATTTTAATTAAGTACAAACTCTGGACAAAGTACTTTTTTTGTGCTTTTATTAATAAACATCACAAAAGACCTAGTGGCACCTATAGCAATCAAAGGCTATACTACTGAATGATTCCTGTGAGGAAGGTATTCCTTTGTTTTCTGTTTTCCTTTTCCCATTTTCACTCATGCAGCTATCTTTGAGAACCTTCTGTTCTCTCATCTGTGATATCATTCCCAGAGTTGGACACGATGCCCCTGAAGTTGCCCAAAATTTGTGGTTTTCCTAAATCACCTTTGACCTGCAGAATTGGGGAAAACACTAAATCACCTTCAAGTTCAGTGTCCTAGATCTATCTACAGCCCTTTGAAAGGATTGTCCCCAGAGCAGTTGCAAGGATGATGTCCTTTGCCTCCTCTCACTTCCTTGAAGTGGCTGCCTTGGAGGCAGGCAGTGGATGGGGTCTGTGAGCAGGCTGTGAAAGCTCTATACTAGTGGGCTGGTCTTGCTAGGGCACATGCTCTGAAGGACATTTCTCAGCTGTACCTGCTAATGTGCTTTTAGGCTCACCCCTGTACAGCAGACATGTTTAGTTTTGAGAATATTTAAACTTTGATCCTGTCCCTGCCAGACAGTGCAGTCATGGTCTGTGTGACCTCAGTCTAGTTACTCACTATTTTTGTTCATCTGTCCTTCTTCTTCCTTTGCAGCTAGCTGCAAGAATAGTCATTGAAGTATATGAAGTGCTCAAAAACTGCACTTCAATAGTGTGAACTTCAAAAAATGCCTTGAATGTTATTTCTTCCTTAAGTGAAAGCATGTGCTCTCCATGGGGGCTGAGTAACAGGAGGGCATCTATGGACAGGATGGTATCATAGTCTTTTATGTTCTTTAATGTTCTTAAGAACTGGAATGGACATACATATGCTTTTTGAGAGTCAGAAGGGCTTTGCACAAAATTTTCCCTGAATTAAAGAGTAATCAAAGACACAAAGAATACAGCAGGATGATTCTCTGGTAGCCATTCCATCAGGCTGTATCTGCCTACATCCTTCACAAGCAAATGCAATAAAGCAGGAGGTCTGTGCAGAGCAGACAGGTACAAGACATGGTGAGTGCAGGTTGTTTCTGACTTTGCTTCTTCACCAACATGGGACTATTTGAAAGCAGATACTGTTGTCAACTGTAGTGTAGGTGCTTTAGTAAATGGCTATGCCTGAGTGCCTGACTCAGTACAACCATAGCTATAGCCTAACTTGCCTAAGCAGCAACCAAGCTATAGCTGATACGTGCCCTGTGGGTAGGATTCTACATGTAATATTTGTACAGCGTAACTGGGTGTAATATTTGTGTAGTGTAATAGTTTAATACAATTTTGTATTCTCCGTAATTTGGTGTGTACCCACACAATCCAGCATAGCTGTCACGAATGGAAGACAGAAGGGCATGAGCTAATGGTGTTAGAAGCTGTTGCACTGAATTTGGTAGCAGGTATCCTCATGGTTTCACAAAAAATACCAGCAGGGGTGTTGTTCTTGAGCTTATCGTTCGGTGCATGGCTAAACACAGAGCTTCAGTCAGAGCTGTAGCTGTACTACTGCAAGGGAAGAAGAGGCTGGGAACGCATGTGCAGCAGACTCCTGCCTGGGTGGGGTGTTTCCCCCTGATACATGTTTCACATCCTAATCACCCTTGCCAGACTGGTAAGGGAAGCAGAGCTTAGAAAATGGAAAAAGCTTGTTTTGTTTTGTTTTGTGTGTGTGTGTAGGTTTTTTTTTTTTAATAGATTCTGTCCTTTTCCCTTATTTGTGAGTTTCTGCAAGAAAATCAACTGCAGTGCCAACTTTTGGAATGGATCCAGCTATCAAAGTTCAATGGTGTAGTGGCAACTAAGTACTTTAATTCAGCTTGAAGTTAGAGTAATTTAGCAAGAAGGAAATGTATTGCAAAGCGCTATTCAATCCCACACATACATTAGACAGCAAATGGACTGTACATTATTATTATTTCATTTCAAATTTCTGTCAGTTGTGCTGTGGGAATAATTTTTTCATATATAGTATTTAATTCTGGGAGCAATAGTCAGTTCTTAGTACTAGAAGAAAGTAGCAGTGCACAAAACCACCTGCAGACTGGCAAATTTAGAGCATCTCTAAATCTACCATCAGTTCCATTCTTCATGAAACCGTGTTTCAGTGATACACCACGGACAACACCGACAGGGGCTTAATAGTGAATATGGGAATAAGTTTCTGCAAAATTGAAGTTTACTGACTTTATTTGCCTTTTGGATCCATAGGCTGGCTGGAAGGAGCTACGTGGCAAGTGCTGCACGTGGCTGATGACATCTGGGAGGCTTGTTTCTGTATTTCAGTGTGGCACACCAGTCAGGCTGTGTCCAGCTCTGTTTTCAGGTGCCCTCTGGACGCCAGCTCTAAGACTGCCAAGCATTTTTACATACAGCAGCAGATGCCTGTTCAATCCCACCTTTAAGATCTTATTTGCATTGTTGATTCTGCCCCACACTTTCCAGATAACTGTAGATAAGCTAGTGAGAGGCAGGGCTCCCAGTTTTTCTGGAATAAACTGCAATAGCTAACCTGCAATAGCTGCTCATTGTCCAGAAAGAAATATTCAGTGGCATGTCTCCAGCCCGTGGAGGCATTGGTCTGAGGGTCACTGTATCCATTAAGGACACCACTAGATGAAACTTTTATATCAGTCCAAGTGTATAGCCGCATGCCTTCTCTTGGTGCTATGTTATTTAAGTAATTAGGTTGGTTTTAATTACTAACTGCCTAACTCTGCTTTGTAAATTGGTATCCAGAAAGCAGTGAAAGGACTGTGCTAAGTGCACGCAGGCAGGACATGGATGCTGTTACACAAGTGTGTTTCTTTGGGAGAAGGACAGCTTGAATCACAGCTGAACGAGAAGTGGAAAAAAAAATTAAGGCCTGTCAAAATCACAATGACAGTCTCCTTGTGCATCCTCACCCCGTAGGAACAGCGAGGCAAAGCAGCCTGAACTGTGCGAACTGCAGTGTCCTCGTTGGAGGATGTGCACGCACAGCAGCAGGTGTGTGCTGGTGGCTGCCCAGCGGGGAAAGCGTGGCAGTGCAGAGAAAAGCCATGGGAGAACATCACTGCCTGACAAGAGAGAACTTCTGTCCGTGGCCTTTCTCCCAAACTGATGCCAGTCCTGTGGTGAAAGTGGCCATTTTGCGGGTTTTCTTCTGCAGTGAGTGGAAGTGCTGTGCCAGCTTCCACTCTCTTTTCCTTGATTTAGGAAAGACACACTTTTTGTTTAGGAATTAATGCCTGACTCAATTTTGGTTTTCCTTGTGGAGGTAGGTTTTCTCTGTGCTACCTGTGTATGTATGGCCAGACTTTGTGAACAAAGATTTGGGAAGGGCTCTCCCCACATGGGTGTGCCCTTCCAGCCTGCACAGTGGACTTTTTAGGTGAGGCACAGCGTGCGCAGAACTGGCCCCACCGTTTAAGTCCTAAGGTCCATTTGCCACACCACGGCCAAGCGAGCTTGGACAGTGACAGTGAAGTCCTTGGGACTGTCACAGCACCTGGTACTGACCGGGGCTGACCCAGCTGAGCATCCAAGATCTGATGGGATTGGATGGCAGGGAGGCATTGAACTGCCAGGGGACGGTTCCCACTGAGACTCAAACTCAGGACCTTGGGATTCAGAGTCCAGAGAGTTCTCCTTTACACCACGGGACCGCCTATGCTACCTAACCCCCTAGATAATGAACTACAGCCCTTTCACAGCATATATTAGCTTTGCCTAAGGAGGAAATGCTTGCACAGGGACGAATTTGCTAAATACTAATCCCAAAGAATCACTAGCACAATCATTTTCACCTTGTCCCAGTGTTCCATCCTTCTGGGCTCCTGAAATAGCTGTGGTCTTGATTAATTCATGCATTTTATGTATGTTTGCTGTACAACTGAAAAAGTAGCAACAAGCAAAAATTTATGACTTTCAGACTTTCTTTGGAGGTTGATGCAGAATTTGGAAAGATTCTCCAGAAACACAGTGGCCAGGGTGATTCAATCCATGAAGCATAACAACGTGAGGAGATATCATGGGGATATGGTGCAAACTCTCTCAGTTCAGTGATGAGGACTGTCAGCAGAAGCCTCAAAATAAATGCCCAGTTTGTTGATACTGCGTGCTGATTTTGGGCCACTTTTCAGAATTGAACATATACAATGGAAAACGTCAAGCAACCTCCAAAACTCTGCAGAGTCAGAATGTATGAACTGGTGGTAAAAGAGAGTGAGTACTGACTGACAGGAGACAAAATGAAATGTTTGGAAAATTCATAATGGATATAGGGACTAAAAAATCTTTCCTGAAAGGTAATGTATCTACATCAGCACAAAACAACCACTAGCCTTTAGAATTTTGTCTGGTGGTGCAACCCCAGCTCAATGGAGTGTGAAGCATGACAGCCCATCCATGGCAGCTGCAGGCCATTTCAATACCATGGTGTGTATGCTCTGGTAGGAACAAGGCTCAGTATCTCCAAGTTACAGAACTCTGGAGTAATCTCAGTGTTCGGCAAGAGACATTGAGTATGAAGAATGAAGGGAAGCTCCTTGAAATAAAGGCAAGATGAGACACTTACCCTAAAGCTGCAAGAGCCATTGAAATAATTGCCAGCTCCTTAACCTTTCAAGAAACTGTAAAAATTAAAGTATTAAAAAGTGAGAATGGGGGAGAGAGAAAACTAGTAAGAGAAAGATACTTTTAATTTGCAACTTGCTCTCTTCATCAGAATTACTTTAAGATAATCAGGCAGATGCGGATGTTTCTTGGAAGGTAATGCTTGAGTGGTGAAGGTAGAATACGATAGTCGGATAAAACATGCTTGCAAATTTGACAGGTTACATTATCTTTTATTGACATCCAAACAGAACTGCCAGACTCTGGAGGCTTTATTTTTGCATCAGCCTCTGTTTTTATGACATCTGCCATCTTTAGAAATTAAACAAACTTTTTATTGCTGAGTTTTAGCAGATTATTTCAAGCAGCCTTGACTGCTTCTTGGTAATGATACGTGATGTGCTTCTGACTTTAACCTGGATTTTTTTCTCCCTTCTTTTTTTTTTCCCTCTAAAGTCATTCAAAATAATTTATGAAATTCACTCTATGTTATAATCTAACTTTGATCTGGTGAGACAATACCAAGGCGAAATAGAAAAAGATGGATTATAGTTCATACATTAATAGACTTGCAGAAAAAAAAACCCCTTACACTTTATGAAATGAGAAAGATAAGAGCATGAATTAATAATGCTTTAACAGCAGTGGCACAAAATCCTTGAATAGTAATGCTCCCAAACTACTCATATTGATTTAAAATCTATATTTAAGACAGTTAGGTCTAGAAGTCCCCCTTCAGTCACATCAGATATAGATTTTCAATTTACAGGATTATTTTAAATTGCAGTCTTTAATTCAGAAAATATCATACAAAGCTTTCCATGTTTAAAAGTAAATTCCTTTCTTTCGCTCTCAAAAATTATGATAGTTAAAGTTTAACAGTCATCACTGATAATGATCATGCTTATGCATGGCCATGTCAAAGCAGAACTGCCACATGTCCCAGAGAGGTCTTGTCCTAGATTGCACAGTTATAGGCTTTGGGGTCTGGAATGAGGGAAATCTCACCATTGATACAGATCAGAAGATGAAGTTCATGGAGAGCTGAGGGCCAAATTCTGCCTCAGATGATGTGTACCTATTGCATATCACAGGGGTTTGTGTTTGTTGTCAAAATTGTTTTACCACTAATAATTAGAGTTTGATCTTCTTAAAAAATAAAGTTAGCCAACTCTTTACTCTGTATTGCAACAAGAGAATGATTATTTCTTTCTTGCATTCTAAAACAGTTCTTGAGGATTTTGCTGGAAGCGTGCACTGTTCATTCAATGAGAAATTATTAGAGCTGGCAGCTACCTTAATGTACTGAAATGTAATTAATACAGTTTCACCTTAAACAGCAAATTAATTCACAGTGGTTAAGTAATCTGTAACACATAACCACAGTTATTTTTCTCTAAAATGACTGCCATTTTTAGTGTGTTCCACCAAAACTGTCCTTATCAAAGAAAAAGGTGAACTGGTGTGGAACATAAGTGAAATTTAATTAGAAGAACTAAAGGGTATTTGTCTCAAACTCAAAAATTGTAACAAAGAATGGGGGCTGGGAAAGAAAATTGATTCTAACAGTGGCGAGAAATTTGTCCCTTAACTATTAATAGTAGTGGGCAGAGAAGGCAGTATCCATATCCAAAGGAAAGTGCTAGTTTACATTTAATGGCTTAAAGATGATGAAAAAAATCACCCTGTCTTGAGTTCATACTTACATTCTGTGTCTTCAGTATTCCTGTGATGTGTTTCTGGAACTGCAAAATAACCCCCATCCCATTTTGGGGCCAGCCACATCACCAAATTTTAAGTGTGGTTTCGGTGGTAGAAGTAGGATTCCTCTCATACCTCCAGTTTATAGGTTTGATTTGACGGTCAGGTCTGGAATGGCATCTGCCCGCCCCAAAGAAGTACTCTTTGGACACCTCTGAGGTCACATGAGTGTGTTATATCTGTTCTTTCTACTTATGCAAACCACAGGAGTAATGACTGTCTGATATCACCACTGATTGTTCTCAAATGGCTCACTGGGAAGATTACACTGGCCACTATAGCTGAGAGGCCAAATTTCAATGATCATTCACTGCAGCTTCCAACTTCCTCTCACATCAGGAGAGGGGAGTGAAACACAAGGCAAGAGGTGATTTGCAAATCTCTCTCCCTCCCTCCATCAGTATTCATCATGACTCAAAGTTTATAGCCGTGGAGCGAAAGATGATTGCACTGTCAGACTAGGGAAATGGATCCTGAGGAATGAGCAGGTTTCCCATTTATCCATAAATCGACTTACCATTGTTGGTAGCATAAAAAAGGTAAAAGGATGCGCTGTATAGAGCAGGTGCCTGTGCTAATGCATCCTGCTTACTATGTGAGAAGTGGCACAGAGCAGACAATGACACCCTTCCATAGAGGCTTGTGGAGTCAGACCAACTTCTCTTGGAAATGCCTTCAGTGAACAAAAAAGAGGAGACACAAGAAAGGAAACACAGAATAACTAAGTGTAATCTTCTCTAACTCAAATGATTCTCATGCTTTCCCACAGGGCATCAGCAGATCTTTAAGGATGCAATTTCAGCTCTAACCTTGAATTTCCTTGCTGTGGAAATGGGATAGAGTGAATCATTTAGCTTTATCTGAACATAATTTTTCTGTAAAAAGCAGATTAATTCTGAGTCCCAAGTATCTAGTACTCTGTTTTGATTTCCTTTTAGTGTCTATATAGGCATAGTTTAGGGAATTGGTAAGACAGATGGAGCTTGGCATGATTTTTTTTTTCACACTGAATGTAAAAATGGTGGGTTTTTTTCCCCCACTGTGCAGCTGAGATAAGAAAGGCAGGTGGCTGAAAATAACTAATTTCTAGATAAACTATATAATTCATAGCAAAAATCTCAGAATAGATACACACAAAGATTTGGGGGTTGTTCAAGCTGCAGACTGTTGTTGCACTCATCATTAGACAACCTTAAGAACCATGTTATTGTCAAAAATACTGACGGCATTCCTTTTAATGCCCTCATATAGAAAGACCTTTTAATTCATAGCTTTGTCCTTTGCCTAATCTGAGCTGTAACCTGTACTTTATTCATGTGAGATAAATCTGGAAATGAACGCAGTTGATAGCTATGAGTTTTATTTAAAGTAGATAGGAAAGCTTAAATAAAAATTAAAATCTTTTGAACAGAAGTTTGACATTTCAGAGCAAACAGCTTATGTAATTTGTTAAGTTCCGTTAATGTGACTACTTATCATCAGAGTGCCGGTACAGGCTTTCAGTCGGTCATCTTCAGAAAAACAGCAGCTAAGTACACTTCATTACTTCTCCCACTTCTTCCAGTTTGTTTGGAGAAGCAAAAGTACCAAATGAAGTAGTGACAGCGTAAAAGTAATATATGGAGAGTCAGAGACAAAAAACCAATAAATCTGCCAAAGATATTTTGAACAGAGAAAGCAATAATCTTGTCTTGTATACCTGGCTCCAAAGTACTGATGTGTATTGTAATGCACAGCAATATACAGTACTGGATTGACATTTATATATTTATATATATATATATACATGTAAAAGGATTTTCAAGCTCTGCTTTTCAAGGCATTTCAATTGGGAACGAATTGTAAGTCAACAAGGAAAAGAACACACACAAGTAAATACTGTGCTCATAAGAAATTCAACAACAGCTCTGAATATTTTCGTTAGCATTAATTTATGACTTGAGTTGAGCAAGCAGTAAAAAAATATGCTGTCCTGTGAATATCTGCTTGGATTCAAAAGTGAATTTCAATTTAACTCTCTGAACTTTTTCAAGAGGTTGTTTTCTGTGGATATTTGGTACCGACCTTGATTAGCAGAAACTGTTCTCAGCAGTGCCTCTTTTAAATTCGGAAGTTTGGATGTTCACCAAAAGTGATTTCTTGAGCTGTGCATCCACAGTGTCAGTTAGTTAATTAGACAACTAACCTCATCAGGAATAAGTTTTACATGGCTTATATAATTAAGAAATGCAGTGTGATTTGCAAATGTTCACAACTCCTTATGAGTGATCTGCAGACCTGGAATTATGAATTATGAAGGCATTCATAAATAATTCTGGATAACAAATTTGAAAATGTTGTGATCCATGTAAGGGCAATTTGCAAACAAGATACAAAAGGCAGCATTTGTTTTTACATGATTAGTTGCTAATTATTTGCTTAGCTTTATCTACTGTTGAAAGAACAGGTGCTAGCAAAGTTACCAAAGAAATGCTTTCAGCCTTCCAGATCTGGAGATCATGCTGGAAAGGCAGTAGGGCTGATACAAACTGCTGTGAGCTGGTGTGTCTTTGCTGAGGTCAACTGAATGGCAGCTTTTAATTCCAGGTCAGAATTTGGCCTTTCTGCTCCAGGTTGGCAGCTACTTGGGTCCTTTTTCCATTTGCTGTGTTGACAGTACCAATAGCACACAGTGTTATCTGTGCATGTGATTTCCATCCTTCTCCACTTCTCTTTCACAGACTGACACATAGGTTGAATTCAAAAGTGCAGGAAAAGAGCTTTGCCTGCAAAATGAACCTGCACGCCTGAGGGTTTGCTCTAAACTATTGTGAGACCTCCGGCTACAACACAGGACATGGGAGCTTTTCTGAACCCTCGTGTCTTGTGTTGCAGCCAGAGGGGCACATCTTTTCAACTGGGTCTGAGACAAATAGAAGAAGCCGACGTGAAAGAGATGTAAAGAGAAAGTAAGAGACCATACAGGCATGGGACTTCACTGAACATCTAAGAGAAGCAGATTCGGGAATGTGATCCTTGGCATTAGCCTTTGAAGCTTTCTCCTAGATCCCGAGATGTCAGATTTCTGCCTGTTCTTTAGTGCAGATTGAAAGATCTGAATCAGGTAGTAAAACTTACTGTACTTGCAATGCCACTGGCATTGATCTTTTTGTTTCTTTCTGCAAATTTGACTAGGATCCCTGAATTAAACTATGCAGTTTGCAAGTATCTCATGATCAGTGCTTTTGTAACTCAGCAGTTTTGTTTCTATACTTCAACAGTTGTAGGTGCGAGTTTTCCTAGAAATAGAATTAAGTGCCCTTGCATGTTTTGAGCCGAGAGCATGCCTATGATTAGCATTGAACTTTTTTGTTTCTCACTGGGACAAATTTTTCACTTTTTCAGCAGCTGATTTCAAGTTGTGTCTGAACTTGGGTAGGAGATGCAACATGGTTTCTTTGTTTTGGCTTAACTTTGCCACTTGTTTAAAACATTGCATGCCTTTATGTCCCATCTAATAAAATGTACTCAATGGAAATCTTGGTTTTTAATGCTGCATTAGCCTGGATGTATTGGGGCATACTGTTTTAAATACATGCATTAAAAATACATTGAAATACTGAAATACTCAGAAGAGAACTCTGGATTTGTATTTTGAGTCATTAAAATAACAAGGATGATTAAAAATAGTTATGTTCCAGGCCTTCATTTTGATGACTTTTAGGAAGATACAAAAGACATCTCCTCAAATTTCAATAGACATGTTTAGATTTTGGTATAAGAGCTGAATAATTTAGAGCATGTTTCCAGACTGTCTCTGATCACTCAGACTTTGCCCCATTCTGTATTGATTGATTTCAGTGGCAACACACACAAAACACGCCTGTTCAAGGGGATAAGAAGAGCAGGAGCTAAACCTTGTATCATCACAAGACAGATTTTTTTGAAGATTGTCTTTACAAAATAAGTATTTAAATTGCTATTTCCAGGGTGGGAGATGGAAAGTAGTTATAAGAAATGTAAATAAATATTCTTACCTTCACTTCTCTGATCAGGCTCAGTGTTTTCTGCACACTCTGTGTAGTTATCATTCAAATGACAGAGAATGCTTTCATGAAGAAAGTGTCCTTCTGGATCAGTACTCCTGGCTTAGTTTTCAATGCCATTTACACTCTTCTGTTTGTTCTTCTGAGCTTTGGTACAAGTTCAGCAGAATGAATTAGCAAAATAATCCATTAGAGGCTGATAGTCCATTGCCATCTATTACCCCTTTAATTCCCACTGGGTTGAAAAGTCCAGTTGTTGTATCTCTCTGTGTGCGCATCTCCACATCCAATGTCTTTTTCAATCCTGGGACCATAAAACCCAATAATCTGAAAATTTTTGCTAGAGAAGCTCCATCTCTCAGTATTCATAAATACAAGTCATGCTCAGACATCTTCGAAGGGAAAAGGGAGTGAGAAAACTTTCCCATTCCATTGAAAGACCTTGGAGGTATCAACACTTCAGGCAAAAACAGAAACGCATGCACTTGGATAGAAGAGCAGAGCTCTGGGTGTAAATCTCTGCAGTTGCAAAGTTTACTAGAGCCTAAGCATTTTACCTAGTGATTTTTCCCTTTCTGAACTATCTCATATGGGCTAGCAAAAATTCCAAGAGCTTTCTAAAATACTCAGAGTGAAGGATGTACTTTGGGGTTTTTTTCAGTGATCTTTATTCAAATACTTTGCTTCCTATTGCATACATTAAGTTTGCACTCGAAGTACAAAGCAAATGGTTTGACAGAAAAATATGCCTATACTGCAGGAGAGAGGTGCTTTTTCTGTTCAGTAATCTACCAGATAGACTGTACCAGTTGAAAACATTTTTCCTAGTAGTTAGCCATCAGATTGTAGCCAAACCCTTATTTTAAAGAAAAAAACTCAAACCCCAGCAGTTAAGTATAGTTTAATTTTTTTTTGCCCCCGGGAAGGATTGTTATTATAAACTGTAATTAGTGGTTTTAACTCAGCAGTATTTCATTTCTCTTACAAGAGAAAAAGCTTCCTAACTGAGCATCTTTGTTAGAGCTGTCAGTGTCTGCATTCATAAAAGGAAAGGAGCTGTGATAGAAAATGGGTAATTTCTTGGAAGTATAGATGCCACCCTGCCAATCAAGAAAGCCAAGGCCTCCTAAAGATATTAAAATAACAGAAAATGGAATTTTGTCAAACATTCAGTTGTTTTTTAGAGAACCTATTTGCTCAAGTGAGAAGTTTATTTGTTGGCAATGGCTGAATACTTAATTACAGTAGCTGTACTAAATATCACTGCTGGCGTTTGAGATATATTTAGATTCAGCTCCCTCTGTCTTAGAAAACCCAGCAATTAAAATGCAACACTGTAATGTAACTTAACTGATAATAGGTATAGGGCTGAGGAAGCTTTGAGATGTTGCCAAATCTGCTATGGAAACCATAGATGAAGCATGAAAATGGTGTGAGCTATTTCTTCCTGTATTAGTCAGAGCCCTTACTCAGTTCTGTCAGTGCAACATGCAGCAGTACAGGGATTTTCCAGGGAATCTGAAGGAGTTAGGTGTCTTTGACAGTAATAATCACTACAGCATTAGTCTTACTGTCTTTAATTTATCTGCTTCAAGAGATTTTCTTCAAATAATGAACCAAAGCTTAGTTCTGAACAGACCTAAAGTATCCCTTTAAAAGGCTCTTTCTGCTCTCCTTTCTTATGTGGTTTATCCATCCTTTAGGTTATGAATTGCAGCATGTGATTCCCATCTTGCTGACTTCCTGCACAGATCAGCACAAGTCTACAAGATCATCCCAGTTCTCTCCACAGAGGCTCTGATTTCATCTTGTGTTCTCAGATGGTCATAGAGAAGGAACTGTATGTGGGACCTGAAGGTTTATCTAAGCATGCCCGAACATTTTGTGATTTCCCCTGTCCTCTGCTTCCCCATTGTCCTCCTCCCCTTCTCTGAGTACCCTCAGTCCCTCTGGTTTAATGAGCATTAAAATTGTTAAGCCCTATTAAGGATCAGACCCTTAGACAGTCCCACAACAGAGCGTGTAGCAGAATGCAAGGTCTAATACGTAATTCTCAACTGTATTTTTATCTGTCATCCTTGTGCAGGAAATTCAGCACAATATGTCTTGAAGGACAAAGAGGGAAGGTATTGTCTCCTAGGCACATACTGTTCTGACTTTTCTGGAGAAAACCTGCTTTGTGACATGTATGGAAAAAGCCTGCACTTTTATGGGCTCTGAATATTCCAGGAATTGCATTCACTGTGAAAAAGAGATGTAATAAGGAACTATCCTTGTCCTCACTTAAGCTCTACTTACACTTTGAAAGTCCCATGCAGTTCACTGAAAGTTTCTCAATCCCTCTTCAAAACATGGAACTTATTGATTGTCAGAGCTCCATAGTGACAGGATAAAGGAACTGACTTAGCCTGTTTATCCATAAAAGAGTGGCACTATATAAGTTACTTTAGCCAGTGAGTTGCATAGAAAGCAAAGGCTGATTCAATCTGTGATCACTATGTAGAACGTGAGAATAAAAGTGACAATTCAGTTAGACCACAAAAAAAAAATCGTCTGTCACTTACAGCACCATACTTTGAAGCTCCTTCCTTTCAGTATGTTTTTTTAATTGAATTATTATATGTATAGTACACGTCTTTGTTTCACTGAGTATTTAATTGACAAAAACCTCATTTTCAACTGAAAAAAGGCAGCTTTGCTGGAAGCAAAATAATCCATGCACCATTAGCCTTGGTTATGGTCAAAAAGCAACAGTAAAAATATCACCTTCTAGCTCAGGTCAGCTTCCTGAGTGGATCACAGGTGGTGTTTGTTCACTTTACTGACTAAAACAAATCTTATTTCTCTTGACTGCAAGAACAATGCAGCTAATGGAGATTGAGGTGGGCTTCAGGCTGTGTCACATATATTCAGCAGAGATTAATTTACTGCTTTAATGAAGAATGTTTATCAGTAGTCATGATGCAGGGGAAACATCCATTAACAGCCTTGGGTGAACTTCCAGTAGTCAGAAAAGAGATCGTCCCTGTAAATTAAACCAAGCCAAAGGGGCATTGTGAGCATGCAGGTCCCCATAGTGCTCCTTGAATGGGGCCAGGCTGGGCAAGGCTGGCCAGTTGCAGGGGACAGTCCTCCTCCCTGTGGTGAAGGAAGGGAGCATGGCAAGATCTGGCAGAGCAATCCCATAACTCTGACAGAGGACTGACACAGAATCCCAGGCAGAGGGATGGTGTGAGTGAGATCAGTGCCTGTGGCAGCAGGAGAGTGGGGAGGAGGTTTCTTCCCTCTTCACACTGGCCTGCAAAGCTAGCTATCTATGAAAGGGCATTTTTCAAAGTTGTCTGCCTTTTTAAAGGCAGAGTGGCTTCTGTGGCAGTACAAGCCTGTCCTGAACCCTCCTGCATCCTGCTGCTGGCTGACACAATGACACCATGGCAGCATTGCCAGTCATCATGCACCTAGTATCAGATCATTGGCTCTCACCTCAAGCATGGGCTCATGTCTGGCCCCACTGCATTTCTGATGCTTTTCTCCCTTCTTTCTCCTCTCCAAAGATGAGATAGAACCAGCAGCAGAAGGGAGATTGATGAGATTTTCTACACAATGCCATTGGTACATCTTTTCCTCACCATCACTGTGACAGAGAAGAGCTCTGAGCTATATAAACCCAGCAGTGGTCTGTAGATCATATGGTACAGCTGGAGCAGGAGGGAACAGTGTTGGGATTAGGTCATTCCATTAGGATAGAATGAGAGTGGGCAAAGGTCCCCACCATAGGTCTGCTCCAAGGGGGCTGGGAGGGAGAAAGAGTCAGGAGGTGAGGAAAAGAGAGAGAAAAAGGAGATCCAGATCCACATCCCTCGGGACGGCACTGCCTCCCCCTCCAGGAGGTTTGGAAGGATGTACTTCTACCAACCTACTATTTCACTGTCAACTTTATGGTTGTTTGGAATGCCATTGGTCCTCAACATTTGACTCAGAAATGCAAAACCACAATCTCTGCTTTAATTATAGAAGGAGGCTGGGACTGTTTTGAATTTTGAAGCCATGACAATCAAAAACTGTTTAGAAAGGAGAGTGGTACAGAAAAGGAGACAAAAACAGAGCATGTGTGGGTGTGTGCAGGTGTACTCTCCAGATCATGGACTGGGGAGAGAATAAGTGCAAACGTTTGGGAGCCGATGTAAAAGATGCTTGTTTCCCTTGTGTTCATCCAGAGCAAGTCCATCCACTTCTGCTGAGCCACCTGGCTTCCCATTAGAGTAATGGGTCATGAGACTTTGCTTACAGTCTTTGCTGCATGAGCCACTTCAATTTTTCCGAAGAGTTGCAAACCTGCAAGCTGAACCTGAATGTCATTCACAAAAGCTGTTCCATTTACCTGTCTCTTCTGTGTGGGCGTATCACACCAGGTTACTCAGGCAGTGCTACAGTTCAGCATTCTTTGTTTGAATTTGATCATAAACACTGCAAAAGACAAACACACTTCCTTCCACTCTGCCAACAGGGGAAAAGCAAGGAGTAGAAAAGGCACTGAGATGAAAGACATAACTACAGGTGGAACGCATCCACCAGGCGATGAACAAACAATACTCGGGATAGATGGAAAATACTTTCAAAACTGTGGCAGGACAGGGCAGGCTCCCCTGTTCCCACACATGGTGTGCCATTACAATTGTGACAGTCATGGACATCCTGAAGGAACACCAAGTCCAGCTGGCAGAGGGTTCTAGACTTTCCATGGTGTCAATTTCCCCAGAATGCCTCATCATGTGTACTGGGCAGTTCCAGACAGGGAGCCACAGACCTCCAGTGGCAGTGCTCCAGGTGCACGCCAAGATGAGCTGAGTATCCACTGGGCACTGGCTCACTGCAGCACAGTGACCTGCAAGGTAGCAGATTTCAACACCCAGTTGTTGGTGGCAATGTCCTCCCTTCTCACTCCCTGCCAGCAGAAGTGCCTGTGTGCTTGGGACTGAAGCTTAGTCACTCTGCATCTCTCTTCCTTTGCTGGTACGGGGGAAAGGACAAGAAATTGGTTATGACCACCAGGAGGCTGTCATGACCCGAAACACTGCTCTCAGAGGGCTGCACTTCTGTGTGGGTGCCTCTGGCCTCTGTGAGGAGTGAGAATCACATAGAGGCTGAGAAAGCTGGGTTGATGGGAGCATTTACCTATGAAAGGGTCGTGGGAAATTTAAATGCTGGGCTTCTCTAGCAGGATGTCTTCAAAGCCCTGTCTCCAGGTTTTTTTATTTGTGGATTAATCCTCCTCTCTCAAAAGTATGTTTGTTCGTGCAAGAGAAATCAGTATAGATGCAGTCATTGTTAATTTAATCTCTTCCTTTTCCTTAATTTTGTCAATGCCATAAAACGAAAAACAAAATTCTCTTTTTTCCTGGGCCTTCTATTGTGTCTATCCACAGCAGGAGCCAGTGCTGAGGAAGCACCTGGAGCATTCCAGGTCTCTTGCTCTTTTTTCAGCAGTGGACTCCAATATAACCAAGTTAAGTGGACAAACCCTTTTATTAGCAGCAAACACTGCTGCATGGGTTAGGTAATACAGTAAGGGCTGAATATAATAAGGGCTAAGAAAGGCCTTGCAAACTATTTAAAGAGAGAATTAATAATTCTTATGTGCTGTCTTCTTCTCTGAAACAGATCCATCCACACGTATTATAAGAAGAGCTGAATCACTGCATTATAAATAGACTCACTATGTATTTTTTCTCCCTGAAAATAATTTCAAACCGAACATGCCTACTCTATTCACTTTGAATTACTGCTCCTAAGAAAAGAGAAGATGATGACATTTTCTAACTCTTTCTACTTTCCCTATTAGTAGTCTGACTGTTAAAAGCCTTGACTGTTAGCCTTTGGGATGCAAACCTGCTCCTATTTAAGTCAATATGAGTTTTATCATTGACTTAATTGGAAGTGAGATTGAGCCATTGGGCATGTGAGTGGCTTTGTGTAGAGCTTAAAAAAAATAACAAAGGAGACTGAGGCAAAATGTAGTGCCAATTTTTTCATCACAACGATAACCCAGCTTTGCCCAGCCTGCCCACAGACATGCTAAGAGGAAAGCCCAGCCTCAAAGGAAGCGCTCATAATATTATAGCTTAATTAGTTTATGGGAGAAAAATGCTAAAGGGGAGAGCTGCTCCCGTTGTTAGCTATTTTAGCATTGCAACGCTGACTAATGTTGTCTGCTCAACACTAAGTTAGCCAGAATCCTTGTCCTGTTCCACTGCAGCCTGCCCAGGATTCTGTGCTCGGTTCTCAAGCCTCAGTTTTGTTTTAACGACTGCCATACTGGGTACCTCTGAAAGCACAGAAAACATTGCTTTTCTGTGTATCTAATTTGCCCATTATTAACACTATCCCCAATCTTTTAAGTAGGTGATTATTAAGCAAAGAAATAGCAATGAAGCAAGGAAAGAATGTGATAGGGAGATTTACTGTGTGGGAGGCAGAGGTAAAATTAGATTTCTTTAAGCTATGTAGTACAGTTATTAGGAAGTTAGGCTAATTTTTCAAGGAGCTGTCGCTTAAATAACCTCATCTTATTATTCATGCTGAGGTATTTACTACAGAAATTCTTTCCCCCAGGTCATCATTTTTTCCAGCAGGAGAAGCTGGGAACTCAACAATTGTTTGCTTACCCAAATAATGCAATGACATGTTACGGTAATGCAAATGATAGATTATTAAAGGACATGCTTTAAAAACACTCTGCTGGTATTCTAGTGGAATTTATTTGTTTGGCCTCTTTTAGTATTTTCACCAACTCTCTCCAAATTTTCCATCCACAGTCTCAGTGGAGACAGCATTAAATTTTTCCCACCTCGATTTGTCCTTACTGCTGCTTCTTATTATCTGCTGGCTTTTCTAAAAGTGCCCCAGCATCAATCCCAGTGACTGTTAATAGCACCCAGTACCTCCACCACCACATAACTCTGAAGTGTATTTTGTTTTGATTACTTGACTTTTCCCCCAGCTCCATTCTGTTGCTCTCACTCCTAGCCTGCATACGAATTATTCAGACTGACTTTTAGGCTAAACTATGGACTCTTAGGAGCATGTGTAGCTTTTTACACAGAATACATTTTCCAAGCCGTGGACTGGGAGGTAGACTCAAATTGTTTATGGGTTTGGCAATCCTGTACTGCTTGGCAAATGTTTCCACGTAACACTTCTTTCAACAAAGTGTGTCCAGCTCTGCTGCTGTTTTGTTTTGCTTCACAAGACTGTTTACAGGACTACTTCAGCATGTACTGCTCAGCTCCAGTCTGCTGGCACACCACCCTGAGCACTCCTCCTAACCTTCCCAGTGAGCCAGGAGAGGTCTGAACCCATGTGGCTCTTTACTGCAGAGTCAACCTCTCAAAACTCACGGGGACTCTGAGCCTTCTATAAATGAAGATATTGCTGGAAGGTGGCAGGTTATTGTTGTTATACAAGAAAAAAATGATAAAGGGATCAAGAGGGGGGAAAGAGGACATGCTTTTGCCATGCTTTCATAATTTGCAGTCTAATCTCTTTCTGCTGGTGGTTTGTCAATGAAATAGGTCCTCTCTGTTTTAGAGAGGACACTTCCGTGCTGTTGGCTGAGTGTGACCTCACATGCCAAAGGCTCCTGGTTTGGAAAAACACCATGCAGAGCTGTGCTAGCTGTGTTAGGCTGCTCACAATACATGTGATTTAATTTGAGGACAGAGACACTGAAATGAAGATCATCTAAAGTCCCTCAAAACCAGCTAAGATTTAGGAGCCTTCTTAACGCTGCAAATCCCTGTGTGCCCAAGACTTCTACAGGTTAGGCAGGAAGAGACATTCTCACTTCCACAGGGTATCAACTACTGATTTCCTGCATAGAGTGAATGTAGCTGTTCCTCTAGGACAAATTTGGGGAGGTTGGGCCACAAATACGATTTTTTTTCAAAAGAAATGTTTGCTTGTCTAAAGTGAGATAGATGTGAACATGAAGGTGAGAAAGATATGTCCTTAAAACATGCACTCAGTTCTAGTAGGTGAAAGGGAAAATCCTAACCTGCTCATGAGGCTGATGCCTCCAAAGCAGCAGCAAATAGGGAAAATCAGCTTTGAAAGCAACAACTTTAATGCATGTAAACAGGTGTAAAAATTGCTGAGGAGTCCTGAAGTAAGATGGAAAAAGATTAATATGACTGGTTTGAGTGGGATGGGAGGTGGTGCATTTTTGAAAATGCCAAGAATAGGAAAAGATGAATATAGGGTTTGGGGAGATGTGTTTGTCTCTGAAACTTCAGTGACTGCAGTAATTGAGCAGTATCAAGAAACCTTTTCAAGGCAGGTACAGAACTGGAGGAGTGCTAACAGAAAGGGGGACAGAGGAGTAGTGATGTACAAACAGCTCTTCTCACCTCTGCTGCCCTGCTGCTCTAGGTCCACATTCTTCCTCCTTTCCTTCTTCCTCTCTTTGTATCTCTCTCTCGTTTCTTTCTTCAAATGAGGCTAATGCATATGTTTTTAATTAGCACTGGTAGGGTAGGGAGTAGAGGCTGAGTCTGCCTGGCAAATTTGCATGCCAAGTTCACCAGACTGTCAGGCTTCTCTCATTCCCAGAAGTATCTGTCCTTAAAAACACTTGTAACAGAAGTGACATTATAAACAAGACACGTGTCCCCAATGGGCAGATGAAGCTTTTCAGAATTAAGTTTTCAGTAGTAGACATGAGCAGTGAGTCAATTGTTTTCTTAACATGATTATGGCATTGCACTCCTTGCAACAATAAATATTACATTTTATGGTAAAAGTGGAGGTAAGGAATGTGGGGACAGGAAGGAAGACTGTAAGTGGGACACAGATTCAAGGCAGGATGCCTTGAAAACCTCTTTCAGACTTATTTTTCTCTCTCTGTGACAGTGTCCCATTCTTTTAGGGTTTTGTTACTGCAGTGCATGTGACTGTAAGATGGGAAGACAAACTCCCTTCTCCATCATGTGAGAATAAGAGACAGTTCCCCGCAGTCTCCAGTGTTCACATGCATGCATCCCTGCACTGACTCCGTGTTGCACTGTCACCAACATATTGGTGTGCATGAGAAGCACAGGGCTGTTGTGTCTTGGTTTGCTCGCTGTCTGCAGGTGACATAGGTGACACCAGTCGTGTTTGCACATAGATTCCCATGGGGTTTTGCTCTGTGACCGCCCTGCGGAGGGTGACACCCACTGGCTGGTGGGAGCTCTCCTTTTTTATCTGAGAGGAAGGCAAGACTCTAAAACGGATAGGAAATGATCTTTATTATCCCAGTATCCTGGAGCCCTTGGCTCCCGGGGCGTCCCAGCTGCAGGGGTGGGGTGGCTGTGTTTTTTCTCCAGTCAATCCCAGCCCTTGGTGGCCCACCCTGAATGTGCCGCACACAAACTGGGGCTTAGTGAACACCCGTTGGTGTTTTGAGCGAAGGTTCATTTCTGGTCACCTTCTCTTCTTTTGTCCAGCTCCCACAGTCCCATGGGTGCTGGATCTCCTGACACAGATTTTCCTTTGCAGCCCTACACAACTCCCAAGGCCAGAGGCTCAAAATTTTCAGCTTAACTCTTCTTTTTTTCTGAACTCTCTGTGAAATACAATTAGCACATATTTACCTAGCACATTGTAAGGCCTAATGGATGGCTTCACAGTACCTGGTAGGGTGTAAAAGCCTCGAAGAGCCTGATAAGGAGGTGAGATTTACTTAATTAAGTTAACCTTCAGATTAATTGAGCTGCTTTCTAAAAAAAAATACAGTGTGAGAGCACACAGCTCCTTCAGGGCTGCAGTCTCGTTTCTGGGGCTGCACTCATTAGATACAGCCAAACACAGTATCTGTCAGAGGGTATGTACATTGCTGGGGTGCACGCTGATCCTCTCTGCTTATTTATGCTTTACAAAGTGTAAATTTCAGAAATAAATTGTTGATCTACTCTGCATGCAGTGAAACTTTGCCCAAGGCTGGACTGGTGATTTTGCTTTCCATGTGTCTACTTGCTCCTTTGGATGATGCCCACATGCTGCTATTTCAGTTTCTAACCAAGCAATTATCCTGCTACATATATGTGCAACAAGCACATTGAGCACAGCTGCCTCCCTGGTGGCTTTAAGGAGACTCAGGTGTCTCTTTCCCTCCTTTCATTTAATTGACTTTTGTACATTATCCTGTAATTCTTTTCCTTCAGCAATTTATGGCTGTAAAGGTATATCCTTTTAAAGCCCTCTTGCCTCTCTTGGCAGATTACAATTCTTTTTATTTTATTTTTTTTATTTTTTTAATGACTAATTATCCAGGGACTTTGTGGATAGGCTGTTGGTTTTAGTGTCTCACTGCAGTGCCCCTTTGCACTGAAGTGTAAAAGACAGAGAGGTCGCAATAGCAGTGCTCAGCATAAATTCCTGCCCCCTCCACCCCCACTGGAAATCTGTCACCCACCTCTTTAGCTCTTCACATGAAAAAAGTAAGAAAGAAGCAATATGTGGGAGAATCTCTGTGGTGTTTTGTCTGGCAGTCTGACATGTTAATGCTTCTTTTGCTGGGAAACTGCTGAAAAGGGAAAGGGCTTACTAACTGGCTTTTCTTGCCATCCATGGTCAAGCAGGAGAAGACGCTGAGTGGGAAACCAGAGCTGACGCACTCAGTAAGCCATGCAGAAGCAGACATAAATCAATCCCCTGTCAATGTGCAGGTGAAATTCAGTCTGCATAAAGTTCTCAGAAGATGCTCAATGCCAGCCTAGGCAGAAGAAGACAGAGGACAAACACTGTCATCCAGTGGAGTTGGAGAAGAGGAGAAGGGAGATTTCAGTGATGGAGGATGTGATGCAGGGCCCCAGAGAGCCTCAGCCCAAGCCCAAGGGTGCTCCTAAACAGAGGACTGTTCCAAAAAGGACCTCTGCCAGGTCTGTGCTAACTGTATCAGATGGGAAATCTTTCAAACTGCAGTAGTGTTTCTTGAAGCAGTTATTTTGTTCTGGGGTGAAAAAGGTGAACAGAGCTGACTTTAGACAATGATAACTGATGTCATCAGGAGCTGCTTCACATCTAGCAGAGTTTTAACTGTGTAAACCTCTTGGGTAATAAATAGTTTAAACATAGATTTACGTAGTAGGCAAAAACTACTGGTCTGGTTTTTTTTTTCCAGGGAAAAAGTAGAATTCCAAGGAATCGTGAAGACTTTCTTGAGAGTTGATGTGAGCATCTGTGGCTTTGGGTGGTCTATCAAATCTCAGAAAATATAGCAGTCTCAAAGAAAAAGCAAATACAAAATAGAAAAATGAGTGGTTTACATTTAATGGAAATATCTATAGTCTAAATCTTGCATTGGACTAATATATACATGCATATCTTTATGAATTTGAATATTATTTCTTCCAGTTCATACTCATCATGCTTGTAAGAAATGTGTCAGGAGACAGAAAACGTGTAAGCAAGGAAGTAAACTTAAGCCATGTCTTATTTGTTGCTTTTGATCATGTCAGCTTGGAGTCCTCAGAAAGAGATCTAATAGAAATATTTACAGTGACACAGATGACAATACAGACCCTGGGGTTTGGCTCAGGCAAGTGAGATATCCAGGCAAATCACTTTTTCTTGCCGGAGAAGAAAAAAAATGCATTAAAAAGTGTAATTTAATACATGCCATAGTTGTAGAAAGGTTTTTTATAAAGGGAACCACCAATGTATTTCCTTAGATACAGTATATATCACCATAAGCCAGCCTGCCTGTTTTATTTTGTGTATCTGTCTATACATCCACTTCCTATTCTAATTTAATTTCAAGAAGCTGAACTTCCATTAAGAGATTTATTATGAGTGTAATGATTTCAGACTTTAAAAGTGAGCCACAGGTGATTTTAAAAGATGAGATAGACTTTCAAACACATCAAATGTCTCATTGGATGAAAGATTAAGATGAGCTTGATTTTGTCTGGATTTTCTGTAAATGTCCAAATTATCTTTCACATTGCTTAAAGAGATGTGGAGATCTGGGTTTGTATTTGTGAACCTGAAGGCTGGGGATGGCTATCACTTGGTGTCTGAATGGCAAACTGGTTTTTTTTTGGCTTTGAATGCAGCCCATATTTCACTAAGAAATATGCTCTTTTTCCATTTGGAAAGTTTGTCCAGACACAATTTGGAGACTTTGGCTGTTTGTCAGAAGTTGCTGAGTGCTAAACAAAGCTTGCCAAGGGGGCAACACGATGCCTTGTGGTACTTCACAGCTGGGGTATGGGTATGTGGTGTGGCTTCTTGCTGTGTGTGTGCCCAGGTACCAGACTGTGAACTCCAGCATAACCTCTGTTTGGAAAATGCCCCCTGAATCCATGTTAGCTGGGGCTGGACCCAGGTTCCCATTGCCTCTTCAAATCTAAGGATGGCTGAGAATGCCTGCACGGAATGTATCTATGCTCCCCAGGCAAAGAGAAACTGTCAGTTCCCATTTCTTGTCAAGATTAAATGACAGCATCACCTGAAACTACAAAAGGAAAGTATCCAGGAAGGAGTATGTGATCTGTCCTCCCACCTCAGTTCTGTGCTGCTAGATCAAAGCTACCAGGAACTTAAAGGGGCAGGTCCAGAGAAAACCTAATCCTCCACTTGCTGGTGCTTGGCATGTAGTGGTAAGGTTTGTGATAACTCGTGTTTTCCCCAGTGCCACAGTTGAGTCACACAGCTTGATGGGAATTGTTTTCTTAAATGTTAATTTCCAGGAAAAAACCCTGAAGACATGACCAGAGTCCTCTTTTCTCAATGAGAAGTGAAAAGTGTAAAACTTACTGTTTTAAGCAGTAAATTTTAAGCTTTTCTGAGATCTAACTTGTGGGGTTTTTAAGTGAAGTTGTGACAACACTGCACTATGATTATGCAGCACAGTATAAAAATGCTTTCTACTGCCATCACTACCTCTTTACCTTGCTAATCCTTTCTGCTTCTCCATCTCCTTCTTCCTGGTGTTACTCCAGCCCCCATCTTCCCTCTTTATTTCCTTTGCCAGACTTGCCCTCCTCACCACCTCCTTGTGCTCCTCCCAGTCACTGCGAGCACCCAGTGAGCACCAGCAGGACTTTAGTCCCTTGGTCCACATCTCATGTCCCCTCCATCAGTGGATTTCTCACCCCAGGCTCCTGATGGCTTTCAGGGGCACAATCACCCAGAGCTTGCTGGCTCCTTCAGGTCAAACACACACTTGGCAGAGGACTGTTGTGGTGCTGAGGTTCATAGGGCTCCCTGGCACTTCTGTAGCAGCTGGGGTTTGCCATCACAGGGAGTGTGCAGCTGTGACAAGAGGTACCAGAGGGTCACAACTCCCAAAATTGATCTTCTCAAGGTGAAGGAGCATCATATGACCTACTTTAGCAAGGAGAAAGATACAGGAGTAACAAATGATGGTGGTTATTAAAGATGATATGGGGTATTAAAGGACAGAAATGGGAAGGAAGAAAATGGTTGGCTTTCAGACCAAATGTTTAATAATGTTTTACAATTTAGGCTTCAATTTTTATCCAGTTGAAGTCTGTGGGGCTGTGATTACTGCCTGTGAAAGGGAAAGCAAGAGAGACAGCTGCACAAGGAAACTTCTGTCCATGGTGTCCTCTGTCCATGGGCTCCACTGGACACTCACTGGAAAAAGCTTAACTCTGCAGGACAACTCAAAGCAGAAAATTAACTCCATGTTCTCCTTTTTCCATCAAAGGCCAAAGTTCCCCTTTCTGAATAATGCCTTCTCTGCTTTTTTTAACATGTTGCTTTGTTGGATTAAATGGGGCTCATTGTGTGAGTTGACTTGGACAACCATTGGCAAGCACATATAAAAGCTACACCTGTGAGGAACAATTGCAGGGAGGGCTGTCATGCAGCTCCACAGGCTGCTCTGGCTCAGAACAGAGGAGACTTGGCAGTAAATAGTGATGGCTTTATTTGTACACCAGTTTCAGGTGTAAACAACAACTGTTTCATGCAAAACCTTCTGTTCATAAAGCTCTTCTCTTGCCTATGGAGCCATTCAGCAATCACTAAACCCTGTTCAAGTGCAGATGCTGTTTTTTATTTCTGAAAAGATATATACGTGTATTTGTTTCTGATAACTTAGTGTTTCTACTAACAGCTATCACCAACATCTGCTTGAAATAACTCTTCTGGCCTGTTTCTCTCCCCTGCTCTACATGGTCCCAATCCTACTGAATTTCCATGTAACCACTGGCAGTGTTGGCTTGTGGCACTGGACTAACTGTGAGTCAAGTGTGAAACTGTGTCTGTACACAGCAAGTGACAGTCACATGTGCCATCGGGTGCAGCTGAAAAGGAGAATGAACTCTGTGTGTCACCACCACAAGAGGCTGTTGGCAGGTACTAAGGTGTAGCTCCCTGAGGTTGCTGAGTCGAGATGCTGATTGATCACCTTCAGTTTGCAGAAATTGCTGTGGCTGGTGAGACCAGAAAACTTCATCCCTTGTAATACCCTGCAAGCCTCTTCTACATAACCTTTGCAAATACTCACTGGATGTACGTGCAGTGTGGGACTTAATGGTGCTATTATGGTTAGCAGGAGTTTGCATTTCCTTTATTCATGCAAAAAGTGCCACCTCCACCAAGGCCCATTAAGGTCTTCCTGTCTCCAGCTGATGCTAAATATACTATTTAGAGTCCTTATGACCCTTTCAAAAATACAGCTTACTTCCTGGGCAATTTCCACAAGTATCCAGGACTCACCAGAGATCATAAACTCCCACTGGCAGCATGAAACCCTTGAAGCATAGATGCAGAGTTGCTTGCAAATCTCCCTCAGAGAAATTCATAAGAAGCCCAGAAAGATGTCCAAGCTCTGCAGAGGTATGCCCATGCTTACAGACATTTCCAAGTGATACCAAAGCCAGGCATGGGCTACACAAATGACTGTCAGAGAATGAGAACAACTTAGCTGGGTGTGGGGAGCCCAATTCAGAGAGTTGCTTTGGAGGAGGATCCGAACTGACCTCCAGATCAAGACATCCCACCCACCAGACTATTTGAAAATCTCCAAATCACATTTATTCCCACCATCTTCCTTTGAGCACATGAGGAAAAGCTTACTAGCACATTTCTGTTGTTCCAGAGAGAGATGGTTATCTGATTGGCCTTTCTTTCCAGCTGTCTCAGAGAAGCAGATGAAGGGTCTGAGTTCATTTAGCTCTGAGCCACAGGGTTTTGAGGACCCTTCTCATTGCCATCTCACTCTCCCTTGAGTTAGGGGACTAACTCAGAGCTTTGCTCTGTTGTCCCTGCAGCAAAATCAGAATGATGCACCTGAACGCTTCCCAGGACTAGGGTGGCTTCTTGTAAGCTCCAATGTTTAAGCTATGGTGTAAGCACCAATGTAGGTGAGGAGGGGGTGCCCCACACTCTTGTGTTGGTTCTGTGAAGGTGAAGGTAACCACTAGCTGGGGTTGGATGATGGGAAGCAGCACTGACATGAACACAGTCTTTAAGTAAGTTAATAGGAGGCAAAGCCGTACCTTTCTCTCAGGTTTACCCTTAAAGAATTTTACAAGCTCCTGGGAAACAAATTTTGTTGCTCTGTTGGCAAGTTTTATAGGTAAGTGTTTAATCCTTGTTCTGTTAATAAGGCAGTAATGCACAGAGCATGTGATCTTCCCCTTGGTTGTACAGCATACCATCAACCATGCAAAATGTCTCCACATCAGAATGGAATGATCTTGTCTGCACCTCTGGGCATGACACACACACAGCAGGATGCCTGGTGTGGGATAATGAAAGCCAGACAGATGCAAAGCCTCCAGGGATCACAGAAATTCTTGCTGATTTTCTTTGGCATGGGGTGCATTAAGGAGTGATCTGCCTGGGGCCACAGCACAGCCTGTGCAACTCTGTCTGAAAGCCACGGGCTGGACTCAGGCCATGCTCCTGCTCTTGGGCTGAGGTCTGCTTTCCTTGGCACAAACAAGGGAGCTCAACAGGCTCCATCATTCAATTTCCCTAAGAACCAAAAAAGTTAGTACTAGAAATCCTCTTTTTTGAAACATTAGTACTTGACAGCTCCTGCCAAGTATAAGCAGGCCACTAAAACCTCTCTACATAAATTGTGTTGTAATTAGCATGATTTGTTTAATGTCACCTTGTCTGGCTGTCTGAGAAACTGTCTCAAAATATAAAAGCACCACAATTTTCAGTTGAGAGAGTGGACTCTGACTGCACTAAGACATTTTTATTTCTCTCAGTATTTTTACAATGACTTTTTCAAGTCATTCAGGCTGGTGAGTCTAAGCCAAGTCAGGCAAGGATTCCCAGATGAGGAAAACAAGACACAGTAACAACATGCATCAAAATTTCTTAATAAAGGTGGCATGCTTGTAATTAATGGATGTTGTATTTAGTATGCAGGGCAAACAGTAAAAACATCCTGATAGCCCAAAAATACTTTGTACGTGTGCAGAAAAGCCATTTGAGGTGGAAATAATAGCAAGGGTGAGAGGAGAAAGTAGTTTGCTTGCTGGAAGGGGTCATTAGGGGCTGGTGGCTGGTGTCCCTCAGCCCCTGCACTGGTGCCCCTGAGCTGCACACCCAAGTCTGAAGGGCCAACACAAGTGAGTGATGGCAATTTTTCCACGAGGTGGCAACAAGGAGAGTAATACAAAAGCAGTCGAGGGGCACTGGAAAGACTAAAGAGGAACTGGGTAGCAGCACTGGGGCTTCCCAGTGGACTCCAATACATTGAAAAGTCTGAATGGGGTCCTATCCACCAGAGCCCGGAAGAGCTCATGACAGACACAACAGGAGGAAAAATGGTTAGGTTTTACCCTTGGGTGTTGGAACCTGATAAAATCACTTATCTTCTGCATTCCATGAGCATCACCAGCAACCTGAGAAACAGCAAGAGAAAAAAATGACTGGGGAACCTTTTCAAGCATGAGAAATATTTGGGGATGAGAAAGGTGCACAAGGAGAGCTGTATGCCCAGCTGAGCAACAGCACTTTTTAGCTTTAATCTTCCTTCCAAATGTCTTGCTTTTATTCCAACTAATTGAACAAATGTCTTAAAATTCACAACACAAACTGAATTTGATTAAATCTAACTTGGTTCATATGATAAAGCACTGCAGTTAGAATGCAGCTAGAAAAATACATTATGCTAGGACAAATAAGTATGGTTAACTTCAATAAGAACCGAGGTAAATTGCTTTTCGCGTGAGATGTGCAATTTTACCTCAGTACAGCTTTAATCAAAGTAAAATATTATAGGGTGGGGGAAAATAACACCTCGCAATGTGATGTTTTGTCTACAAACAACTCAGGAAAATTTCAAATATAAATTGCTAAATAACACCAAGACTATACATTATCTGTCCTAAGTCAGTATGTAAACAATTAAGGTAATATCTGGCGATGAACTAATTTATTTTTATAGCAGACCAAAAAAACCACAGATGTAAATGCAAGCTGTCCATCAGAAGTTTGTCTGCCACCAAAACTTTCGCTGAAAGGGGAAGAATGAAAATAAATGTAGGTATTTAAATGGTGTTTACGTTCCCTTTATGCCAGTGTTTTCACAGCCAAATGAAAAAGAATGCAAATTAAGCATAGGTAATAAATGAGGTAGAAAGTATTAGCCTTGCATGTATGAGAAATAATGTTGCTCTTTGCTCTCCAGTAGTCTGTAGTTGATGTTATGTTATCCTCACTGCGTGCTTCAAATTCCCGCTTATGGTGCATTGCAGCCTACCTTCTCTCTGGGGAGGACCTGCCCTTTTTTGAGAGGGCTAACACTGGTGTGCTGCTGCCATTCCCTGCTTTGGCTATATGAGTGCCTACTTGTGGCAGAGCGGGATCACCTGCATGGGGCCATAGCTGGAGATGTACCTCCATTTAGGCCACAGCAGGAGACTGTGACACACCAAAGCACAGTCCATATTCTGGGAAAGAGCTCAATCTTTGATTGCATCTGTGGCCAGGATGGGAAGACACTGACAAGCAGCTTCCAATAGAGCCTGGAAAGGGTCTCACCCTCCTATATTTTTGTATGCCACAGGAATGCATTGCCTAACATGTAGCTGAGGGAGGCACAGACTATCGAAGGGGATGCCCGACTGTATTAGAAGTGGATGACACTCAAGACACAGGCTGCTTTCTTCACTACAAAAGTCCTTTGGCTCCAGCACACCCTCTCTGTGCAGGTTTCCTCTTCAGCTTTCCAGCTGGGCACCACAATCAGCCAGAAGAGGGAACAACACTGGAGGGTACAAGTCATGAAACTTTGTGTTGGTGAATCATCAAGCTGCAGGCTTCTGCGACCAAAAAAAGCCCCACCTACACATCTGTCTGCCATGGAGAAAATGGAGGGAAGTTTTCTGACAGTTCGTGATCCATGTTATACTGCCTGTAAGCTGCATGACTGCATAGGGAGAGAAGAACTCACTGCAGATCTGAACCTGAGCAGTGGTTGTGTGAGGATGAGGGGTGCCTGCTGCCTTTGTCACAGTGGTCAGTGTAATCCCTTGGTCTCCATCCTTCAGTCCAGCCTAGAAAGTGCATGGCAGTTCTGAGAGGATCTGCATAGAGGGTGATGTAGCAACCTGAAGAGCCACCAGAAATGCCCCAAGAGAGCTAGTGAGGCAATTATCTACCACAATGTCAGCTGGAGTAAGAATCAACTAAAGCAAATTTGTAAAGTCTAAATTATAGTTAAATGTTTGATAGAGGCAAGATAAGGGTTTATTAGATGGAAGACAATCTGGACTTAGCACTAAGGACCCCATGCAATAATTTCTCAGAGACATAAATGATTTGTTGTCTCACCATTCAGTATGCTTTTTATTGAGTATCCCACCAAAATCATCTTCATCTGGACTTTATATGAGAATTTTAGCTTCTGGGAGGCAAGACGAGTAGGGACATGACACCCTACACTGTCTGCAAGTACACAACTCTTTTGCACAGAAACTAATTCTGGGATGATAGAAAGGTGACATGTGCTCTCAGGCATCCTTCCCACTCAGAGCTCAAGGGAGACTTGCGTAGTACTCTAACTTTGAGCACCTAGCTTTAACCCTGAGGTATAAGCCTGGTTTGACTGTGGGGTGGGGGACAGGTGGGGAAACAGGCACTTCCTTCCAGTGGGGTTTCACAGCAGACAGAGCAGGGTCCTTTGCTGAGTTGCTTGGCCAGCCAGAAACTCCAGCCTGGGAATCAGGCATGCTGGGCAGGTAGAGGACATGGAGGTGTGAACAAGCTAGTGACTCCCAGTGCACAGACAGATCTTCATGAGCTGGCGTAAACCAGGGTTTGCAACCTTGCCAACAGGCTATTGAATATACTTTGGCTGGCCCTGGAAAGAAAAGGTGACCAAACAGTCTCTTTGCAGAGGTCAGTGAACAATTCCAGTTACCTCTTACTGTTCCCAAAAGCTGTGGGGAACCTGGAAGTCAAACCCACTCCAGGGGTGACCTGAGATGAGACCACAGCCCACCTAAGAAGGTAGGAGAGCACTGAAGGGAAATACAGCCAATTTCTGCTTCTGAGGAGTCTCTCTCTCTCTGTTGGGATGGACCTACTGCCTCGTCATATGACCACATGCCTCCTGATTTCACAGGAAGCCCTGGATCAAGTTTCAGAAGCAAAATGTCCTGGTAGAGGCTGAGAAGCAACTAGTTTTCATTGCCTTCTTTATCCTCTTCCCTGTGCCCTCATCTCTGGCACATTGAAAATCACAGCCCCTGCCTCCTCATGCCAGAAGGCCAGCAGGGAGAGGAAACAGGACTTTCAGGAAAAGTGGGGTGTTCTGGTGCTCCTGGTGCTCTGGTGTGGTGTTCTGGTCCTCTGGTGCAGACTGAGCACATCTGAGCACATCTGACTGACTATGGCCCCCTGGGAATGGTCTCTGCTACTCTTATCTGGCCAGTACCTTATCTTGAAGTAGGAATGCCTCCCACGCCAAGGAAAGTGTTTTCACACAAGGACTTCAACGTGTGCTTTAACAGCCCACCTTGCTTCTACTATTTTTGGAGACTGTCTTAAGGAGTGAAGCATGTGCATCTGACTCCAGCTAAAATTCAGCAAATCTCACTAGTCTTCAGAAAATGTGTCTTTGTGCCGACTGGATAATTTTTAATCTGCCACATCCAGTGACCCAGATACTGGTCAGGTCAGGGCCAGGAGGTCTTGGGGGCAGAGATGGATGTTTGCTTCTGTGTAGCATCTCCTTCTCAGCTGCCTTCCTTCAACAAAGGATCTACCATCTCTGTCTCTTGAGGATCAACCAAGCTTTTCTGCTCCATGTTTTCAGCTGTGATTTATTCATGTCCTTCCTATTAGATCCAGAAAGAAATGTTTTCCTCTTTCCTGCCCCTCAGTTTTATTAGTGCAGAATTGTTTGTTGCACAAAGCCTCACACGTGATGGGATTTAACCAGGAACATTTCACTCAGCCAGATCAGAATCTACATCCTCTTGGCTGCACACATATCACTGTCTCAAAGCATAGTACTTCATGTAATTTTGATTCTGACAGTAAAGGCTGCACTGAAATCTCATCTGGGCTTGTTAGTGATATATTGACTTAAAATACCTGCTTTAAAGAAGGCTAGGAAAGCAAAGCAAGAAAACCTCAAATCTCCCACTGAAAGCCAATCCTTTCAAGGGGGAATGGGCAATTTGTGAAATAGAAGTATTTTCAGTGCAAGGGAGATAGATATTGTGTATTTCAACAAAGCCCAGATACTTCTGGGTTATGTAGTCTTAATAATTCAGGTTTTAGTAAGTGTAGTTAGTGCCACAGTTTGAAGCCACATTGGTAAAACTGATCACTTACCTCACACTGTCTGTAGCCAGATCTTTGCTGCAGCCCCCAAGCAGTTTAAGTTATGCTGGCCAGCAAGCAATTTAGAAAATTTTTCCAGTGAAGGCAGGCTTGAAGAAGCAGCAAGTTTATTGTAATTCATGTAAGTGAAAAATACATGGCATTAAGTTGCTTCCTGGAGCCATTCTTAAATGAATAATGGATAAACAATGTCAGTGACCCCCTTGCCCTTAAGTGAGGCAGAAGAAAAGAACACCCGTGGCTGAAGGTTTCGTTCAGCCTGGTGGGAAACTTCCCAACAGAAGGAGTCCCAGGCAGAAAGAGGTTATGTACCACTGATTTATATGGAGATTACTTTCCCCATGACCACTCACTCTCCTATAAATTTTTTTTGCTCTGTGGATTTACACCCTAAAAATATGCAATAAGGAAGGAATATAAACTCTCACTTTGTGGTATCGCTGGCTCACATATTGCCGCTCAGCAGTCATGGACAGCATCCAGCATTAACGCTCAAAGGGAGCTGCCATATTTATGACTTCTCCAGCCTCACAAGAGCAAGAAAGGCTGGCAAAGAGTGATTGAAGCACAGCTGAATGAAGTGCAGAGTATAAAGAGTGCAAAAATAAAATAATTTTGGGGGCTAGATTCCTAAAGAATTGAGGTTTATGCAATGCAGCTTATCTGGGTGAGGAGGTGTGGGTGTGTGGCAGGTGCACTTTCTGCAAGCCCCATACCATACTTTGATCCTGCTGAGCTGCTGCCAATGACTTTTGACAGGGGGCTGGGGTCAGCAGTCTAGGAGGCAATTCAGTTTGTCCATGATGGATGGAAACAGATGCTTATGCCTTATGGGTGGAAAGGCTAATAAAGTCATTGTTATTAGGCATCAGACTATTAGAAGAGGGTAGAGGTTTTTGGAACTGCACCCACTTATTCTGCAGCGCACAGAAGTTCCCCTTCATGGCTTAAACAGCCTGAAAAATATCTGTATATATTTCAAATGCATTTGTCAGCTTCTTCGGAAATAAAACCATTTCTGATGTGCAGGTCACCTGGGAAGAGTGGCTACACTCGCAGAGTATTTTTGTGGTACCCTCTTATTTTTTTCTAAAACCATCTGCAGATGCAGATGCTGCTCCATCAGAGCAAGGCTGCCATCACCCAGCCCAGGCTTTGCTGAGGGCAGAGCATGTGCTGCTGCTTGTAAAATACACCAGTGCATATGTGTCCCAGTTCAGCAGGTAGGACCAGTTTATCATGGTGTGGGGGAGACCAAAGCTGTGTATTCTACCCCCTCTATTCATTTCCCAAGAACAACGGACCATTTTCAGCAGCCCAGGGAACACCCGACTCCTCAGGGTATGAGCTGGGTGTGGTATGAGGTGGGTGTGAAAGACACCTTTGAGATAAGAGCTGTGATAACTCCCCTCTGGGCAGTCGTTAGCACCTTCACATGCAGCCTGAGGGGGTGTGTCTGCTAATGGGCCATCAACAGTTTCAAAATACCCCATGACTCACAGAGTCAGATGATCCATTGTGTGACTCCCTGCCCTGGGGGAGGTACTGGATGCTCCCACTGGGACCTGAGGGTACATAATCTGGGGATTTGAAGACCTTGGGGGACCACTCAAGAGATCCAGAGGAGGAGCAGGACCTCGACAGGAGGAGACCACCACTTTCAATCAGACTGTGACCACCTCTCTCGACCAGGCTGGGACTGTCATCTACACCAACAGGTTTCTCGCTTCCTTTTACTTTGGACTTAGGGGAGCCACGAGGGGTTTGTACCCCAGGGTGCTGGGTCATACTTCTGGGTTTTGTGGGTTAAAACCATTTTCTCTTTGTGCCATTGCATTTATTGTAATGCTGTTATTAAATTGTAGCTCTGACTTACAATCTCTTTTGTGTTGAACTTGTTTCTCCTGCTGGTTTATATTTAAACCAACACAATGTGGAATGTAAAGTGGGAACTTGAATTTATAGTATCTATTTAGGCTTCTTGGTAAGCTGAGAAAGTGAACATTGCCATATCTGCAAGGTGGGAAAGGTTTTCCAAGCTGTGCTCTGCCACATAGTGAATGATGTTTATCTATCACAGATCCATAACTGGCAAAATTGGGCTTGGGGAGGAGGGAAAAGTTTAGAAATCTACAGAAAATTGTTTTGCAAGATTTAGAATTTTATACATATCCAAATGCCACTGTTTCCATTAGAAAGATCACCAAATATCCTGATTTCATCAGCAGGAAAAGAAAACATAACAATGAATGCAATGATATCTGTATTTGTAACTAATATGATCATGATGCAGCAGTGTTGAGTGCTTCTTACTGCAGACCA
Organism: Sakesphorus luctuosus; assembly: GCA_013396695.1. Lineage (NCBI taxonomy): Eukaryota > Metazoa > Chordata > Aves > Passeriformes > Thamnophilidae > Sakesphorus > Sakesphorus luctuosus. Next base: position 598,622 of record VWZD01013281.1, read on the forward strand.
TAGTGGTACTCAGGTTTTTGCATCCACATTCATAACATAGTAAGGGGAAAATTTTCAAAACAGTGGCTTATATCAAATGCCTCCATCCTGAAGGCTGTGAGCACACTGTCTGATGTTCAGAGGTGAAAAATCACCAACAGCTTTCATTTCATCATTTTTAAAATCAGATCACTTGCTTGGGTGCTGCTGTGATTGATTATGCCAGTGCTTGCTTCAGAAATGTCTGTGCTCACACCTCTGTGAAGAATATCCAGAACAGCAGTCCTGGACTAGGAAAGAAGTTTTGTCCAACACTGCTCTCGAACAAAATGGAGCTCACACTGCGGTACTAATTATTTCAGGTCTGTTGAATTGAAGAAAGCTCTTTCTCCCCACATGCAGGATCAGCTTTTGCTCAAACCCCTCCCAAACAGTAAAAACTTTTGACTTGATTGCAGCTGCTAAAGCAAGATTAAATATATAACCAATGTGTAAATTGAGATCCCTTTGACTCTGAAGAGAGCCTGAAGCAATGATTCAAAACTATGTGAACTTTCAACTTCAGCTCACTCAGGGCTGTGGGCTCTTCTGTTGTAAGCTGTGTTTTTCCAAGGTTTTGGGTTTTTTTCTTTTTCTTTTGCTACAGCATTTGTTATTTTGCAGAGGATGGGTCTTTCTGCCCTGCAGGGATCTATTTATCACTGCTGACTTTCTGCATCTTCTCCACATGGAAGAAGTAATTGGGTTGTACTTTCTGCACATGACCAAGGCAGCAGGGAAGCCCAGAGCTGTACGTGAGAGATCTGAGCTGTCTAGAGGGCAGGAAAGCACCTGATGCCTAAGAAAATAAAATGTCTGAGTCTTACCACAACATCTTTCCCTTATTCCCATAGAGGAACTTGGACATGCTGGACTGAACTCACCAGACTGACCATGAAGGTCGCTGAAGCCTTCAGGAAGCAGTGAAAAACAACCACTCAGATAATCCCTGCCAAAAACCAGACTAGGGGCATTAAATGTCTGTGAATATACAAAACAATAAGGATGATATGAGATGCTAAGAGTTCAGGACATTTCTTAAAATTACAATGCAATTACTGCAGAATACAGTGGCATTTTTACACTGTCAGGGCCTCTCATGCTATCGTGTGGCTGGTGTATATGATTATGTAGGATCAACTGTGATGCTTTAGCCCAGAAAAGAAGTAAAAAGAAAAAAAAGGCATTTGTTTCATGTATTTCCAGATAAGGATGTATTTATTGCAATTATAATGTTGCCAAATGCCATGTTGTAATCTTAATCATTGTGCTGTTTCTTTGTTCCTAAAGACATCAGAATCCTGACATTATTGTATTTAGGAAAACTGATGAGATTCCCCAGAATTTATGCTGTAAGTCTTTAAGAGTTTAGTAGATTTATTATTTTCATTCAAACGAATGCCTGCTGCTTGTCATTGTCAGCCTTCCTCTGCTTGTACCCCTCTCCACCTCCTCAGATCCAAGCCTAAAAAAAGCAGCTCTTTGGAGCTTGATGTGTTGCTTGCAGCTATGTTAGAGAAACTGTGCTATTCTAGGAACCCTAAGGCTTCTCTAAAAAGCTCTTCCAGTGCTAACATCATGCATGGTCTTCATCTCAGCCATAAGAACTTTCACTGGTGTCCTATCAAGCCCCACCAGCCAAACCCCAAGTGCTGACTGATCTTCCGCAAGACCTAAAAAATGTATGTGTGAGTATGTCTACATGGCTGTACGCACACTTGCTCGTTTGTTTGCGTGAAGGGGAGGTTTCATGGTCAGTTTTGAAACCACCCCAGCCCCATTACAGCAGACTCCTCCTGTAGACTTGCTCTGACATACAGCACTGACACAGACTCACAGACCTGACCCAACCTTCACTGAAGGGTTTACTGCTGAGATGTGTTGTTTTGCTCTGGATGAGCCATTACCTCTCTCTGTCCCTACAGTGGAGGCAGAGGAGGGTCCTACATGCCTGTATGATGGTCAGTGTCTCAGGAGAGCCCCTGCCTAGGCTGTGCCAGTTTAGCTTTGCATGAGGATGGCTTTGTACAGGGATGGGACTGCACTGCACCAGAATATCACCTCCAAACTTGTGCTCATCAGCAATGGCATGGTTTCTTATGCAGGCTGATTTGTACGTTTCTCTTCAAGAAATATTTTATCAGCTTTAACTGGAATAAAAGCACTGACACAGAGGGAAAACTGTCTGCTATTATTTTCCACTTATAAAGGACACAAATCTGCATGATGAGCCAAATTCTTGTATTGCAAAGATTATTTGTTACATGAAACAGCTAAAACAGCAGAAAGAAGCCATTCCTGGAATTTACGAGGAGAAAGATTTTTCTTTACAGCAGCAAAGCACCACCATTGTCCCACTCAGCATATTAACACTCAGTAAAAGATGGCAGTTGCAAAAATGTGGGGGAGTACGATTAAATCAGTATTTCTTAAATAGTTCTGGAGTGTGCAAGCTGATATTCTGGAACAATAATGGGGAATGCACCATGTTCTGAGCTGTCAGAGTTTCAGAGGCGGCAGACTCAAAGGTCATTTACTGTCTCCTAATCTCCAGATGAATGGAAAAGGAGTAAACAGGACAAGATGTTGTATTTGCATATTGGATGATGTATGGGGTTTTTTTTAATTTTATGTTTGTTTTTTTTTAATTTAAATCCATAACTTAAAATCTGCCGTGATGGAAAACTAAAATTGCACAGTACCATACATAGATCTCCTACAGATAGTATGAGTTGGCGCTTATGTGTGTGAGTGTATTTGTGTTGTAATTTAAAATATAACATCATCCCAAGCTAAAAACATTTAGGAAACTCTTTCAGAGAAAGTCCTCACCTAAAAAAGGGGATCCATGGTGATGGAAATCAATGCGGCAGCCAGAAATAGCATTGAACCTTTACGAGCAAGATATGGCACATCAAAGAAATTAAATTGATCTTCCAGCCTTCTATCCCAAATATCACTGCTGCAATATGAGCTTCCCTTTCTCTGTGCTGACAACTAGACAGTTGTTTCTTGTCCCAATCAGTGTGCACTGCATGCTGTCTTTGCCACCACCCTTGCTCTCCATCTCCAGATATCTGAGCTACAGTTCAAGGCCTGAATTAACAAGAGGAGAATTTTGCATGGGCAGTGATACTCTGACATATGGTGAAACAAAGGATATATGGACCTTTAGCTTGTGAGCAGCCACAGACACTGGCATTTCAGTATACAGCATAGCTGAGGCTAAACTTGGTATCATAACAAAGTGTGGGTCTAAATAAAAGCTGCCTTAAACTCTCGGGAGGTTTGCTGCTTCTACATGATGACAGTTGATAGAAAGTAGCTCTCCTACAGAAACAACCATACCAAATATAGCGTGCTGGAGTAAATGCAAGAGGCAATGCTGGAGGAACTCTAAAAATGTTTTGCTTTCTCTTTGAATGCAACACTATTTCTGTGAGAGGTCATAGATGCCGTGTCTTAAGATATTTGTGTATTTGTCCCTCTAGCTCTGTAATTCCCTCAGTAATTAATACAACACCATCATTTTTAGAAGCTGTTGCTCTTTCTTGAGGCTGTGCTTTGTGTTGAGAGACTCCTTCATGCACCAGCTCCTGGGTAGCTGGTGAGCAACTTTCGCTCCTAGATAAATGCCAGCTGCATTGAAGGTAGGCCAGCAAGAAACCCCAATTATGTCACCTTTCCTACTGGTCTTCTGTTGATCAGTTTCACAACTAGTCTTTATTTAGCCATGTGTTCATGCAGGCAGCAGGATGCAACTGGGAGAGGAACAGCCAAACACAGTAATACAGACATTGCCTACTTTACTACAATGGTGTATTTTCATGGAATGACAGAATATCTTGGGTTGGAAGGGACCTTTAAGAACATCTGGTTCCAAACCCCCCTGCCATGGCGGGGTTCACCTTCCACTAGACCACTTTCTGTCCACTTCTCTGCTACTGCTTTCCTTCTGCTCTGCTCAGGATGCAGCTGCTGTGACCTGCACAAACTGTGCAGGCAAGTACAAGCTGCAGGACCTGTAAGACAGCAAAATGGAGACCTTGCCTGCAAGCCTAAGTACACCAAAGCTGAAGGCAAAGCTCTTCTGGTCCACAGAATGCCTGGATTTTCACCTATGGGTTTCAAAGCATAGCAGGCAGCAGTGCTTGTAAGGGGGCTTATAGGAAGATTCACTTTTTGGCCTTTTTATTCCACATAGGCTTCCTCCTCTGCATCTTCTTTTTTTCTGTTTGCAGTGGTTCTAACATCAGCACACAAAGAAGAATGCAGTGAAACCCCTTGTATGTCAGTACCAAACTGTAGCAAGAAATGCTTTCGATTGAAGCTGGGCCAGCTTTTACCTGCCTCGATCCATAACCCTTTCAGCATCTCCGAGGAGCGACCTTGCTGGAAAATGATGCAAGCAGCAGTCTGGTGTAGCTCCATGGCAAGCCAGAATAAAATGCTACTCTGGACTGTGAGAGGGATAAGATGTCCTAGTACTTTTGAGTCTCTACAAAGTACACTGCACAATGTGGGTCTCCCTTATTATGGAGAGGGCCAGAAACTGAGCAATACCTTCCTTAAAGGTCCTTGCCACCTATGGGTGGCAGAGGCGGGATTTGCCTAAATAAAAGTGAGACTTTGGACTGCTACAAAACAGGAGATGTCTGAGGTGCATATGCACACCTCTGAATGAGGGCTGGGCCATCTGTGGCCACCTGCAAGGTGGAGCTTGCCTGATGCTTGAAACATCATCAACAATCTCATTTATAAACCACTAACATTTAGTTTTAAAATTAATTTTCTGAGTAATAGGAGCACATTTACATTTTGAAACAGCAGAGCACTTAGAATCTTTTTTATTTAAGTGCCATAAAAAAGAAGGGGACAAAGTGCCAGGAAATATTGTTTCTTGGCTGAACTCTTGCAAGACTGAGTTTTGGTCCAGAGAGGGTTTTTTTTTGCATGACTCAGTGGTAAGTTCTGAACAAAGAACTTTATGATACAGAGGCAATAACTGCAAAAAGCATTTAACACTAGATGTGCTGGAGATGGTTTTGAAAACTTCGGGTATCTTTTCTTTCCTTTTCACAGCAGTGCTTGCAAATGGATTGAAACCTTCCTTGGGGATTTCTGTAACAAAGAGAATAAAAATTTAAGTGCTTTGTGATCTCTATGAGAAGAGATAGTATCAGGTAGAGTAGATAATTTGAATTACTTAGAGCAATGATGTTTTTGGAAGCCTTACTTAATTCTTGTGAAAACTAGTTAGTAGTAAAATTACCTTCCAAAAGCTTCTCTGCACACTCCCCTAATGAACTTCTGATTTACATGCAGTTTGTAGATATGACTTCTCTCTCCTAATGTCATTTTCTTCCTTTTATTCAAGGCAGATTTCTGTTTTAGGGAAAAATGGTATGTAGTGTGCATAGCCACTGTGGAGGAATTATTGCAAATACCTCATTTGCAATGCTTTTGTTCTTCCACCCTGAAACCCCACATCTCACTTCTCCAAGGAGGAACGGATATTGTATTTGACTTATTACCAAGCCTAAAGCATTGTTAGGATTAACTGCAACTAATCACTAAAATATGCCTTCTCATTTTGCAACTGTTGTAACTCTTCAACATGGGAAAAGTGCTTCCTAATTCAAAATCTATTTCACTTCTAATTTTTTTTCCCTTCCCAAAGGCGAGGTCTGGGCTTGTGCCTCCCTCATCAGCAGGCCCATAAATGTCATCAAGACTAAGGACAGGAGGAGGATAAGGTGTCCAACACACAACAGTGAAAGCATGCCAGTACAAGATGAAAAGTCACCAGCCTTCAGCCAAAGAGGGAGTAGGGAAGTTGCTGAGGTCTCCATGCAAGTGTCTAATAAACAGTTTCACTAAAGTGGAAGTGAAACTGTCTCACAACTCAGCATCTTCTCCCCAGTGACTGCAGAGGCACTTTCCAGCATGGCACATCCCATCTTTGCCTCTTCAGGTAAGACTTAGATGTTAGTATGAGAATTGGGAAAGTTTTCTCTTCTTTTGACGTACAGTAACTGCTGTACGTAAGATACAATAGATTTATGTAATTTATTGAAGAATAGTGCTGAAGAAGGGGATGGCAGATACTGTACTGGGGTTTAGAAAACTGACCACTAACCTGGTGTTTTCCAACAAGCCACCCTGAGTTACAGAATGGAATAAAAGTTGTCTCAAAAAGTAAGTGAAATAAACTTGTGCTTCAGGGCATAGGCAAGCTTCATGAAAGGTTGGGATAGGAATAGTATCCCCTTCTGACACATTACTTTATAATTGCAGAATATGGCACTCCTGGCATCGTCCTCTGAAGGGTATAGTGCTAGTCCTTTTAGACACTAGGTAAGTAATTTTTTAAATTTATAGATTCTTCAACTTCTTTCAATGGAAATACAGGTTTTCAAGGACATTTTACACAGGTCAATTGCTATGTAGAAACCAAGAACTTTATTTCCTCAATCACATTTCATGATCACATTAGGGGTAGTTCACAAATGCCCAGGGACCGATGAACGACATGATGAAAACCACGAGACAACTCGGACCAGGAATCAGGTTCTGTCTGACAGTTTTCTAATGTCTGATGTCTTTAAATCAATTCTTGATTTTTATTTTTTTTTAATTGCAGAAGACATGCTTCAATTCAGCTAGAAAATATGAACTTGGGGGAAGAACTTAAAAGTTTGTGGCAAGCTCACAAGGACTGGTGTGCAACTTGATTGTAATTGTTTAATTCTAGACTGAAAATAAATGCACGTACAAAGTTTCATATTTCTAGGAAAACAAAGACATAAATCTACAGTCATGTTGACAAACAACATGCACATTTCTCGTGGGGAGTCTGAAAAGAAGGCCCACACCTGCGGAAAGGATGTTCCCAGGATTATGTCACTTACGTGTATCATGAAGGCATTTTCTCCTTGGCTGTTCAGATGAGGATTTTTAAAAGTCACCACCCATTTACTCCACAGCATTTCACTGCTGAGTAACTTGTACTTCTTCACACCATTTTAATTTGATGGCATGTACAAGTAATGCAGAGACCTTTATTTCCTAGGGGAAATGAAGAAAATAATTCATTCTTTCACTCAGGAGCTCAACTGAATTAAATTCAGCTTAATTCTTGTATGAAAGGTGTTTAGCTAATTCTGTCAAATTAAAATATGAAAGGAAAAATGTCAGTGATACTGACCATCTTGTCATTACAATTTTTGGTTCTTTCGTGTCATGCTTCCTCCACTGGGGATTTTATTTTGCAGAGGGAGAAACTGGCATAAAGTCTTAGAAGGCTTATGTTACATCTGTAATTTCTGCATATTACGAAACACAAACATACATATATGTACATGTAACAAAATCTCAGCAGCGCTCTTTTCACATTGACTTTGCTTTTTGGTTTCATTTTTGAGATTTTTTTCTCATATTTACTTCAATGTGTATTTACCAGATGCATTGTATGCACAGAAAAAGGTGCAAAACCAAGACAGGAGTGTTGGCTGCAGTCTGTGTCCTTAAGAGACAGAGAAGAAATATTATTTGGAAATTTCTGTGTCACAGGGCCCTGCTGGAAGCTGCTGATCTCATTCCTATCCCTCGCATGTGGTTGTTAACACAAGGACACATAAGGGGATGGCCAAGTATTGGAGAGGCCATGACCAAAGTGGATATTGATTCTCTTTTTCCTTGGTGTGACTGGCTGTGTAGAAAACATTGATCACTATTGCAGCCTTGGGAGAAGGCTGGGTGAATTCATGGAAGAGAAACCCCCCTGAGAGCTACTGAATACACAGAAAATGAGTCTGGCTGGGATGTGTCTGGGCTACAAAAGGCTGTAAAGTACTTGGAGAAGAGGGGAGATGCTGCTTGTGCTTCTCCGGTCTCACGCTCCTTGTTCCAGCATCAGCTCTTGGGCGTTGGCATTAGCTGTTCTTATTTCATTATGCTTTTATTTACTGTTGGAAGGAGATGAGGTCTGGAAGCTGCCCAGGCTGCTGGCTGCAGGCACCAAGAGCCCTCTCTTTGCCGAGGACTGGCTGCAGCGCAGAACTGACAGGCGCTGCAGCTGCCCCGTAAGGGTGTTTCATATCCAGAATGAATTTTCCAGAGTGCTTAAATGGCTTGAAACTACAGGGTCTGTTGGCCAAGATCAAGTGGCATGCACATATTGGGAAATTGCTTTCAGTTAGCTTTCTCCCTTTTTGTCTCCCTACCTGTGTTTGCACATTTTCAGTTATGCAGAAATGCATCATTAGGCTCCACATCTCTGTATTTAAAAAGGAAAGGAACAGTGAGCTTCAAACTTTGACAGAACTGCAGAATACCTTGAAATATTTTAATGTGAACCACTCTTTTTTTTGGATAGAAAAACATGTATTTCCTTGTTAATTCTGAGTCATGCTAACTGGTACTGGGAACTTTGTACCCACAAGCATAGCACACTAGATGGATAGACTGCAGCAAAATGAGTTATGTGTTGCATTTAGAAGCAAGCATCACCTTTAAAAAATTTACCTGTCTGCCAAGAGTTGGCAAAATGAGAAAGTTCAGCTCAGTATTCAGAGCAGTTCCTCCCTACCTGACTCTCCTCATGGCTGCCAGGAATGCCTGGCATGTCAGGTAACACAAGCTGAGCAGCAATCAAAAAGCCCTTCATTTCTTGTAAAAATGGAACAAGATCCTTATTGAAAAGAAGCTTTACAGCTGCAGATGATGCTGTAGCTGTGCTTCTCAGCTGTCAGGCAGAGCCCAGGAGCCTGCCAGGGAACAGCTTTAAGCAGTTTTGGTAGGTAACATGGATAACAGGGACTCCACAATCCCAAGGAGACAGGTCCAGCTGCCTAGTGCCATAGCATCCTACCTTTCTTTACACCTTCATTACCCAAACAACACACACTAATGGCAAACATTAACATGAAACAAGCAATAGTAAAATAGACCTGTTAAATTGCTCACAGTCTGCTGAGTCAGGAGAGCCCCTGGGACATCTTGTGCTGTTTTGACCTCCAGCTCTCTCCTGACTCATCTGCAGCTCTGCTGTTTCGTGCTGGGAGATATTTCAGTTTTGGCTTCACCCTGCCTACTATACCCACAGTGTAGGTGCTGTTCTCTCCTGGTGTGACTGCAGCTGGCTGTCCCTTCGTGAGGAAGAGTGCTGATTTTTTGAGGCTGTGGTGTTCTAGTGAGACAGGTGGCTGTACAGTCACAGACAGGAGGTCTGAAATAGCAGTCTCCTGTCTGTTCATGACCTTACAAGCTGAATGCCTTTGTAACCTTCTCCCCTTGGGCTTAAAGCTGGCATCACACTACAAGGTTTGTAACATCCGGCCAATACTATGGGTTGTAACAATAAATGACAACACTTATAACAAACATCTTCAGGATTTTCCCAGACTTTTCAATGGTTTTCAGGCTTCCTGTGCCCTGTATCTGTCTGTATTAGAAATGACAATTCAAGTGATTTTGACATTGAGGATTTGTGTGAAGCTGGTGCAGAGGCTGATAACAGACTGCCTAAATCTCTAGGGCCAGGAGTGTTTGAACCGAAAGTGGAGAGGCAATAGAAGGGTCAGATAGACGTGTATGATCTCACTTACCTCTTTCTGTCATGGGACTTTGTGCACAACTGGCAATTAGAGATGTACCCCTGAAACTCACACCAAGTTTCTGACCTGTTGTTGCATGCTCTTTTATGCAGCATATAATGTCCAACATGACTGTAATGTCTTCTGTCTTACTCAGATACAGCTCTGTATGCTGTTTTTTAAAATCCTCTCCCAGGAATTTCTCTTAGGCATATTTTTCTTCCATTGTTCAGTTTCACATCTGATTTCATGATTGTTTTGGTCCATATCAAAAGCTGCAACCTTTACACTTCAGGCTCCCAAAATTCTAGAAAGCTGCTCCAAAGCAGCTGGTCTCTGTGGAGCTGGGTCAATGAGCTGGGGTGGCTATACACATTTCTGTTATTAAAAGCAAGTAGACCTGTCCAGTTAGTTTGTGGGTTTGTTTTTGTTTTTTTATCCCAGGGGTCAGGCTGGACTATTTCCCTGCCAGCTCACTGTTTTCCCTGTCTGACAGTGTTTGCTGTGGGCACTCATGCTTGGCCAAAGGATATGCTCCATGGCTTTGCTCAGGCAAGTCTGTCTCCCACATGTTCAGCATATGTTGTATAAACTATGCAAGGTCTTTGCTGCAGTTACTGGGTGGCTGCTTAAGAAAAATGCTGGGAGTTAGCACAGGCACATCCCTCAGTGCCCATTATGGGCAGTAAGTTATAGCAATTTCTGGAGCCTCCTTCTGGGCTGTAAAGGTTTAGCAAACATACATCTGTGTGGTACTCCACACACCATCCCCTGCCTGCTGTACTGCCAGAGACACTGCTGGACAGTACCCTCTCCTCACCTGAGAGCTTTGGAGTCCCAGTGACATGTGTTATAGTTGTCTGAGCACTCATCAGTGACTTCTTTGTGATGCTGACTAATCTCTTCAGGGCTAGATCTGTTTCTCTTAATAATTTCCTTTACACACTGGAATGCCACAAGCAACTCTTGTTTTTAATTAGGGGCTCCATATTGTGTCTGAAGATACGCAGAGTGTCAGAGATCTCACATCTGAAACATAAGGCTCTATTGCCCCTTATTTTTGTTCTCAGTTTTGAGCACAATTACTGAGTCCCTTTACAGTTTATTCTGTCCAGGTCAAGTCTTCAAATAACTTTCTTGATGGTTCAGTTGTTCCAAGTATTATTTTGAAAATAATAAGCAACTCTCTCAGGTCACTTCTTGTCCTCCTTGCTCAGTGCGACAGTAAAAAGTTTTACTTCCATGTTTTCTCAGTCTTTCATGGCCAGCTCCTCGTATCAACTCTGTGCTCATATGGACACTTCAAACTGGCTTTTTTGAGCTCTCAGTGACCCAAGCCCCTTTTGGCAGTTTTTCTGCTTCATTTCCAGGCTGTCTTTCTTTGCCTACATGTGGAATTTGTCAGCAGGGCTGCTGCTGCAGTAATGCGTGTAGTGCATTGGCTGATGACAGAGCTCTGTCTCACCTCTTAGAAAGGGACGGTTTATCTCCAGCCACAGGTCACCTCCTTGCTCTGTCCTCCCTGGTGTCATCTCTGAATGCTTCCTGCATGAAACCTGTGCCTGATCCTCCCTCCTCTGGAACTGAGCATATAGAAATACTTGAATAAAAGAACTCAAAAGTAATTTCTGCCATCCCATATGGAGTAGCACTGCCACTGGTGTTAATAAGAGAGAAGTCCTGTTAGAGCCTTTAGCAAACATCCCTCAGGTAGCTGTGACAAATGAGGAAGCATTTAAAGGTGGGCTATGTTCTAATATTATCTGTTGGAAAGGACATTATGTTTCGTATGTTTGATGTTATTGCTCTGAAAGGCTAGATGAGGGAGCACACTACCAGCTGAAGTGCTTATGGATATTAAAGCCATGTTTAAATGAATTTAAAACTTTTAATGCAAAATTCAGCACTTAGAAATTTTGCATCAACTTCTACTTAATTAAAATTAATAAGGTTTCAAACAGTTTTAGTTGGGATAGATGAGGAAAGAATTTGCCCTTAAATGTGTAATTAAAATACAATTACATTGGAAAGAAGTCATTACTGAGGTTGTACCTCAAAAGCATACCTAATGGCTATCAGAAGAAAAGGTTTATGCATTTGGTATTCCAACTATATAAGATAGAAAAGGATGTAGTCACTGAGAGAAAGAGATATTAGCAAGATCATTTAGATAAATAGTAATGGTTATTTTATGGTCAGTACTCTTTCACTATATTCAGCAAGGGATCCGCTTCATCTTAGTTTGGGATGTACAAGCACCAGTGCAAGATTTCCTGCTGATACAGTTTTTTCCCAGCCCTCTCACAGGACTATGAGAGAGGGAAGCATTGTTCAGCCATGCCAGACATCTCTGGATGATGGAAACACTGAAAGAGCTCAGCTGTCTGATTTTGGGAGTATACAAACATATACTCCAAGTGAAGGGCCTAATCAAACCCTGGTTAAAACCATGTAGGAAGTTTTCCTCTTGGTACCTGCACCAGGTTGCATGAAGCCCTGAGCACAGGACCAGAACTGGGGTGTCAGAGCTATGCACAACCCTACACTTGCAGGTTTTGTTTTTACTTTATTCTTCTGGCACATCTATGAAAAATGGTTTAATAAATATGGCATTCCACAACATGCACAAAACAGACAGGCTTGGGAGTTAAAGTTGAGGTGTGAGCATTAAAAATGAAGCCACATTTTGCTCTGTGGAGGCAAAAGAATCCATCATTCATTTGTTTGGCTTTTTTTTTTTTTTTTTGGTACTGTGATAGATTTTGGGTTTGAAGTCAGGGGTGAGGTTTCTCTTGATTGTACTGGGATTTGGATTGGGTTCTTGGAAATAAATGTATTATCTTTTATCATAAATCATATAGGTAGTCAAAGATGGAAAGTTCACAATCCCATTCAGATCAGCTACTAACCTTGAATTCAAATCACATTAAGAGGATTTGCTTGTAAGCTCTTAATTTAACCTTGCTTCTTCACGTAACTTTCTGAATTTTTAACTATGATTTTTACAAGTACAGTGAATTTTGTAAAAGAAGTGCATGAGAGGAAATGTGCATCTCTTATCTATGCAGTGTCCCCTTTGATACACTACAAAATCTGTTGTAAGTAGCCTGATGTTTTAATGAACAGATATATGTTCCTGGCAAGGAACTGAACTTAGTGAAATGCACTCTGCTGAACTTGTGACATTCGGTTCATAATCAAACTTTTATTGTTAAAGGGAAACTGTGGTCAGACCCTTTGCATTGAAGATTTAGTCCAGTAAAATAAAATTCTGTGACAGTAATTTCTCTTTACCCTTAGACTCCCTGCAGTAATGCTTGTTACATGGATAAAAAACATGTAGAGCTTGACCTAGCCTTTCTCACAGCAAAATCAGGTGTTTTCAGTAATACTCAACAAAGATGTTTTCAAGCATATTTTTCATTTTTAATGCAATATTAAAGATGTGTGATTGTCAGTGTTGTGGTACTTCATCATCTGAAATGGCTCTTGCATCAGAGCTCCTGAAGAAGCCTGAGAAGGGGTGTTTCATGTACAATGTTAGGAGCACTTTCAGCAGGGCAGAACTGTGTGAAGTCAGTCTTCTGTGGCTGTAATAGCACAAGCATATCCTTCCCTTCAACAGGTTCTTTCTTTTCCCCTAGGGTCTTCTAGTTTCTCACACCTGAAAAAGCAGCCTTCATATCTTCCTCCAGCTAATTAAAATACAGATTAAAGCAGATGAGCAGTATTGCTAAAGTGTCCATTTGTTGTCAGTCACTGAAGATTTTCACATTTCAGTCATGACTGAGGTAAGTGGCAGCAGAGTTCTCAGCCATGGAAACCGCATCTGGAGAAATTGCACCTCTCAAAATCGCAAAACTCTTAAGGATTGACCTGGGTTGACATTAACTACCAGGATCAAATAAAGGTAGCCAAAACATGCTCCCAATCGCAGAGGTCACTGAAAAGCCACATAAGTTTGGCTTGTGCTGAGTTTTGCCTTTTTGGACCCATAGGAAATATTTTTTTAATGCTTCCAGAATGGGTGGTGAAACTGAGCAGAGAAACTAATGGCCTGAGGTACACAGCTGAGATGGGCAATGCCCATTGCTTATGTCCACACAGCATCAGTGTGAGCATATTGTGAGTGTGACTTGTCCCCTGCAAGCCATGGCTCCTCTCCAGATGGAGTCCCTGGTGGGGCAGGTGCTGTCAGAGCGCATCATGATGGCTGATCCCCCTCAGGTGCAGACAGAGGCTGGATGGAGGATGTTCAAGCCTTTTCACTTGTATTTTGCACCAAGTTCTGAACTGTCTGGTTTAGTTGATATGGTGGTGTTCAGTCAAAAGCTGGACTTGATGATCTTGGAGGTCTTTTCCAACCTTAATGATCCTATGATTTTAAGAATATAGGTATTCACTGGCCAACATCTATGCCATTCAACTCACAGGGTTATCCAAGTCCTTTGGATTTATATTTTGTACCCTGAACACAGCTTAGAAGATCCATCTTCTGCCTAGGCTTCTAATTTGTAAGCCGTGTAACTGGAATGCATGAGGCGCTTATGTCCAAGAATATCAGGGTTTGTGATCAGTTTTGCATAGGGACATGGGATAATGCCTACTTCCTTGTTTTCTTTTTTCTTGCACTCATTAAAGGCAAAACACAAATCTCTGCCTTTTAAAGCAGCTCTCTGAAATTGCATGGCCATATAATTGCAATCTATTGGACTAAAAATTAAATCTAAAATTACACATAAACTCCACAACTTTACCAGTCCTGGATTTAAGGCTTATATTTCTGTGAATTTCTAGGAAAATATTTAAGAATCAATTTAAATGCTAATGAACTGGTTGGCAATAAAACTAGGTAGTAGTCATTTTCAATAGCTGCTTCAGAGGCACAGTATTGGTCTTTCCTTTGTTGGGCTCCACTTGTGACATTAAATTTACAGGTGTTGCTCTGTATCACAGACCTATATAAAAAGGGGCTTCCCTGAAATCCTGAAGAAACCAAGTTCTCAAAAACAAATTGTTCATGTGGACTTTGAAATCTGATTGTAGAGCCAGACATGAACTTGTGGAATCCTGAGGAAGAGTTAAAAGCAGGAGTACTTTTCTCTTCCTGCCCCGTACCTGGTGACTTGCTGTGGTCCACTACTTTGCCTATGGGATGTCCCCTATGGTTCAGAGACCTCAAAACAGTCTTACTGAGGTCCCTCTACCAGCTTTGTGCAGGCCCATTGGGTTGCACTTCTTCAGGGACCACAGGCACTTCCCACTGTGAAGTTGTGGGCTAACAGCCCGTCAGAGGTTTCATTCCCATTTAAATCGGGACCAGACGCATTATTACCTCTGGAAAGCATGGTCTCTGTGACATCTATCACACCATCTAGGGCTAGGTCCCAGACCATGTGACAGAGGTGATGATGGGGTGGCTCTTTTGCCCAGCACACAACTAGTGACCTTGTCAAATTTTTGGTGAAGGGCTTGAAAATAGTACTTTCACACCCATTTTTGGAAGCAGTCATTAGCAGTGCTGTACAAGCAAATGTCCCTGGGTCAGGCCACCTGCACAAACCTGCAGCACTTGCTCTATTCAGCCAGTCACTACCAACTCATTCCTGAGCTGATGAAATCTGGTTTGTCGTGAGGTGGTGTTCTGTGGACAGGCTATCTGTTGTCAGGAGACAACCTGGTGTATATTTCTGGCTGTCTGCTATCTGGCTTCCATCTCTGTTCAATTTGCTGGCACATCCATTGGTTACATCTATCCTAGAAAACTAAGCTGTGGCTATGGACACACAGTCCTCTATACAGAACAATGATGATGGTGACACCTTGCCCCATTTTGGTCTGTGCTGACCAGCACTCTCACAGCAGTTCCTGGACATGATATGAGAGTACAGACCAGGACCATCCAGTGTGGGGAAAAAGTAGTTGAATCACATGGACAAGAACTGTTCTGTGCCAGGGAATAACTCCAGACATATCTAATTCATTGCTATATTTGTAGCGTTTGAAGCCACTTCCATTTGATCAAACTTGTTTGGAAACTGCCTAGCCAATCCCAAAATCATTTGGGAGAGCAGAAAGGGAAGAAAAAAGGGAATGAAAAAGCAAATAAACACATTTGCCATTAGGTTCTTTTGCTAAATAGCCAGGCTGGGAAAAAAATGAAAAAAATATGAAAAAGAGAAGAAAGCTCTCCTGGCACTTGTGGATTGGTTCAAAATAGGGAAACCATAGGCAACCACAAGCATGTTCGTGATCTGCAAAACATGTATGCAAGTTAAAGGAGAGTGAGAAAGTTGCTCCAGTGGATCTGTTGGTGGAGAAGGTTGTTCATGGTTGTGTCCCCACAAAGAAGAGCGCACTCACCAAGACTCCTGAAATGCCTTTGGACTTTATGTCAGAAGAGGAAGCATAACATTGTAATGCAATCCAGCCTGAACAAGGATGGAGGGGGATGACAAAGCCTCAAACCCTCATTAACCTGGTGGGAATATAACCAGTAAGACAGAGAAGACAGGACAGTTCTGGAGACCAGAAAATTTACAAGCCCAGAAGGTGTGCAGTCCACAGTGCCATCTTGTTTGTTCTATATTTCTGCTTAGGTTGTACCCAAAAGACTTGTGTTGTGGATGTGGCTTCCCTGTGTGAGGTGTCAAGCACCCCAAAGCAGCAGAGAAACATGGTTCCTGCTGGCGGAAGTTCACTCCAGAGAGCAGAGACACCTCTTCTCCCCTGCTGCAGCCAGAGGGAGGGATGGGGCACCTCAGCTGTCACTGCTTAAGTGTCTCAGTATGTTCAATAGCCTTGGATGGGACCAAAGTGTGGGGACATCTGCCTGCACCACTTCTAAACAATTGGATATTCACTTTTATCCTGTTAATTGTTCATCACGTTGATTGTTAGTGGGTATGGAGTTTGAATATTAAGGGACAACTTCAGAATTAAACAGCCAGATATCTTAGCCCTTTTTCATTAAGAAAACATCTGCAGGCTTTTTGGCCCTCCTGAACAAGGTTTGAAAAGACAAGTTATCCTCATAAAATCTTGTAAACACCCACAGGACAATTTTGCTTTGAAGCTTCAATGTGACAGGGCAAAAGCAGAACAATTGTTACTAATGATTTCAGTCACCATCCTAATGCTTCATGTTTTAAAGATAATTTTGCAATAAAGACATCATGATTTTACAGTCACATTAGAATAATAAACCATAGCACTTATCGAGCACTTTTCCACTAAGACATGAAATAAATTGGAGCAATAAGTGTTTTTCTCATTTTAGAGTTGGAGAAAAAGAGGCCCAAGGACGTGACCTTCTTATAGCATAGTCTGGGAGAACTTCACCTGCCTCCTGGTTCTGCGGGCTGCCTGTTGGGTCATGCTGTCCCTCACCTGCTAGTTCAGACAAGATGACTGATGACAACTCTGCAGGAGAGAGCAGATGCAGATTGATGTTCTCACTCCCTGTGTAACTTCAGGCACTTCACCAAGACATCTCAAATAGGAGTGTTGAAACTGTCATTAGGAAAAAATATAAAAGCAGAAAGAAGAGGTATCAAGATCTACTCACAATAGACAAGATGAATACAATTCACCAGACCTGCTGATAATCTCTGGAGGGAGGCGGGGTGGCCACAATCCCCTTTCCCCAGCATTTTGGCTGGCACATTCTCTGTCCTTTTGTCTACATGAAAGAAGGAGTAGTGCCATTCCAAGCCTGGGTGGGTTCCCAAGCTGGTCCCACAACAGGCTCTATCACTGGCATTACAGTCACCAACAAGTGAGGAACACACAGACCTGTGGCTGTTACCAAGCACCCTTTTGAGTGCAGGGAGCGCAAAGGTGAGAGGCCAGTGATATGTCAGATTCCTAATTAAGACTGACCAGCCTCCAACCTGAATCCACTCATTATTCATCTGAAAATTTTCCTCCCTAACTTTCTTCTTTTCTTTTGCTGTCACCCACTAAGCAAAGGTATTTATTTCCCTCCCATCAGCATCCCTGCTAATACGTTGCTCTCAGATTGTGACACGAGAAAGAAATGGTTACAAACCAGGTCCTGGAGCAGTCATCAATATTTACAAGAGTCCCACAATGACTTATCTTAGACCACTTACATTTAAGTCACAGAAATGCAAATGAGATGCTGTTTGCATTGTGAGCAGTAAGGATGGGAAATTCTTACACAGGACTTCACCAGTAGAAAGCTGTTCCTCTTTAAGAACTGTTTCCTTTTGGTGCTGTCTTGGCATCTCACTGTAGCATATAGTGAAGAAGTCAGTTAGGAAAGGCAATACAAAAGACAGGGTGGGTTTCCTGGCTTAGAAACAGGTGTCCATAGCTTAAAATTTTGGCAGAGGAAAGAAGAGAGACACAACTCTTTGCAGCAGTTGTTCACCATCGTCGTTCGCCTTTGCTGTGCTCTTTCATGGCAGTTGCCCAATGAGCTAGTGAGTGCTGAACTGATTTAAAAGATTGATCCAGATAAAATATTTAAGGATTGACATGATTAAATATGCAGACATTGATATGAATGTTTCTCTGTCCACTGTTCTCCAAAACATGATCCCATATGTTGCACACTGTGGGGAAGATGGGATGGATAAAAAGGAAAAAGAAAGGAAAAAAATCTCTACACTGAAGGCTCTCATCCTGAGACTTCAGAGGAAAGAAAGCTCATTCTGATGGGGACACAATCCTCAAGGTGAGGTTTCATTACAGGATGTGTACAGTGGAGGAGAACTGCTGTCTGCCTACCTGCTGTCCCGGGGAAGGACCCACAGGTGCTCTGCTTGTGGTGGTCATGCTCAGCCACTGCAGCACCCTGGCCCTGGGACACTTGTTGAAAGCTGTCCAGAGCATCAGATGGCACATCAGAGAGCAGAAAGCTATTTCACCCATGGGATTGCTTCTGGTAGCAGCACTCATTGCCAGTTTAAGGTTGCCAGCCTCCAAAAACTGACTTTTACACTCAGCTAGGGATGCTTTTTTATTTCATTTCTAAGCACAGCAATCTTTATGCGAGACATTATTTGCTGAATTGGCTGGAAAGATATAGATCATCATTTCATCAAGTTCCCTACGTCTGAATCTTCATGTTTATTTGTCTTTGCATGACTGTGGAATGCACTGAGGACTGCGCTGGGAGTAGAGGCTACCCTCAGGAATAAGAAGAAGTCCCATGAGTCTAGAGATAATTTCACTACATCTTGTATGTGTGATATGTGGGAGGACAGCCCCCCTCTTTTTTGCTCTTCGCTTATGTTACTGTGTATGAAGTTATTTCCAAATGATGAAAGTGTTTGCCAGGGGTAGACAGGTTGTTGTGAATGGCAATACTTTTGAATTCTGCTTATAATTATCCTCCTTCCCCATACATTTTTTCCTCTTTCTTTTTTTTTTTCCCTATTAACTTTTTATTGTAGGGCCTGTATCTGGTACATTTCTTCCCTTATGTGAAAGACTTAATAGTCCATTGCTTGATTTCCATGTTAATTAAGCACGTGGCTTCTCTAAATAACTGCCACATCCTTACTTACTTAATATGTACTTTTATGCCCTTAGCGATGATCTGATAACATTGTCAGAACAAAATGCAGAACAAGAAACTGCGGGGATTAGATATCAAGGAGGACACTATGGGGACTGTGTTAATTGAGGCAATCAGCAAGATTAAGATAAGTCTAGCTGCTTCCTCCTGTTGGTCTTAACGACACAACACAGACCCCAAAGCACTTTACCTGCTGTACAGTGTGGTTAAGTCACTTTCTTCCCTTGGGTGTGTAATCTAATCTGCTAGATAAAACACTTAGCAGACTGAAAACAGCTGGTGTTAAAAGCTGTATTTCTGAGATATGGCACCTGTGTAAGGTTTTAAAGACTACTAAAAATAGTGAAGGCCAGTGAAAGTTGCCATTTGGTGTGTGTGCACACACACAGAGACAGAAATGTGTGTGTGTATGTGTGAGTGCACAGGCTGGACTGAGCTAGGTTGATGCTGCTCCAGCTTCAAGAACAAGGGCTTGCCCAAATGGTCCCCAGGGGTCTTTCCATTCCAAACTTCCCTGAATTTCTGATAGAATCCATGAGTGGGGATATGATACAATTTAACATTAAGATTTTAGAAAAGACTATTCCTACTTCAAGAATATTGGTGATTTTCCTTTTTTTTGAGGCTTCTTTCTATAATTAAACTGAAGATGTCTCTGCAGCAAATGATTTTGCATAAATAGGCTTTGAATAATGGAGCTGTTGTCAAGGGAAAAAAAAAGGCACTACCCAAACCTTTTTCAAATCAATTCTTGACAGAGTTCTTCAAACAGAGATAAACATTGCTGGTGTAATGATTTGCCACATGACCTTGCACTTGAAGTGCCAAGCAAAGTGAAAAATAGCACATTCAAACAAGAAAAAGTGCTGATTCTGATTCCCAAAATAATATTTTTCTAGATGGAACTACTTCTGCTATGGACCAGCATACACATAGAGAGAGAAAGTTAAGATTTTCTTTCAGCAATATATGATATTCCCCTCTCAGCTTGGATAACTGAGAGGCTATTTGGGCTCACTAAAAACAATTCTGCACATCTGGGAGCAATACAACTCAAAAGCAATTCAGGAGGATGGATAAGTCTTGCAGTCAAAGCAGAGGATTAAAAGGGAGAGTTCAGATCAACGCTGTCCTGACCTCTGAGCCAGCCTCTTTCTCCCTCTGACCTTCCCATTCCCTTAAGTCTATGTGGGTCAGGGGCTCCCATTTGGCCAAAGAGCCTTCCCATCTACTGTGTCACCAGAGCCTTTGTTTTCCATACATCTACAGACCAGCGCAAGGAACTTGGGAAACAAGCAGAAGGAAAGGAAAGTAATCCCCAATGAGAAGAAATCTTATATAACTGGCCTACTGAAACTGCCTGGAAGGCTTTGTATCATGGCAGTGTTAAAATCACTGGATAAAACCCGCCTGGGCAGGGCATAGGCTGTAAGAGGGGAGGTGGCACATTCTCCACTGTTCCTGGTTTGAGGATTGTAGGCATCTCAGGGGCAGAAAACTTCCTCTGCCTGTGTGTCAGGGAACTGCTTCGTAAACTGCACACACCTGAGAAACCAAAACAGTGTCGTTCAGAGAGGAGAAACCTTTTCCAGCCCTGGGCCAGATGCAGACTGGTGTCCTCCTTCAGCATTGGAGTGTATGGCAAGGAAACTGTGCTGAGGCAGAAGTCACAGGCTACCTAAGGACAGCTGCCACCACTGCCGTGACAAGTTGTGTGACTCTGAGTGCCACATGCACTAGTTTCTCAAACTGAGAAAAGTTACCAGTGAACCTGAGTGGAAAAACTTATTAGGCAGAAGCACATATTAAATGGCCAAAAAGCCATTACTTCACAGTAAAGGAGCTGAATAATGTTAGTGAAAAGCACATTCTCTTTCAGTGGAAGAATGAAGGCAGGAATAACGAATTAAAAAGTAATATGCAACATATGGCAAAAAGGGGGAGGTAAGAAAAATTCATATAAATAAGAGTTTATGAGGTGCAGCAAATTGATATATCAAAGATATTTGTGATACTAAAAATATCAGAAAAACTTCATGGCTGCTCAGATTTTGTTTAAGAAGGATTTTCTTGGAAACATATGAATAATAGCAAAAAACTATCAATGCCATAGACTCATTACTAGCTGAAGACAACCCAGTCATTAATAACAATGAAGAAAAACCTCAAACTGTTCAACAATTATTTCTGCTCTGTATTTGGAGTAATGTATTTCCTGACACATTACTAATTAAGAAATGTATTGAAAAACTTGCACTAGGGTTAACCATTTTTTAAATTAGAAGGTCCACAGAAGTTGCCCCAAAGAGTTAGTGCAGGATATTTTTCACATGTGTATGTAAATTTTTAATATTAATATTAATATTTTTTAAAATGGGGAAATTCTCATAGTTCAATGTCAATATTGCGTAAAAATTCTGAGACAAATGAAATCATGCAGACAAATATGGTCCAGTTTGTTTGGTATCAATATCAGGCAACGTAAAGGAGAAACTAATGGAAGATTTAATTAATAGAGTGAGAAGAGAGATGTACAATTAACATTGCCTTACTGAGGAGTTTGTGATTTCAGACTGACCACCTGCAATGGGAAGTGATAGAGGGCAACCAGGCAGGATGGATCTGTGCAATGCACAAGGCTGGAGAGTGCAGGACACCCAGGACCAAGACAACAGAGACTGTGGCACCACTTCCCTTCAGTGCGCAAGACACTCTCCAGTTTTCCCCTTTCCAGTTTTCCTGTAACCTTGCAAGGGCTGGGTTAGCCCCTGTGGCTGGAACCATGCAGTGATGGGTGGCACAAGGGAAAAGCCACAGGAGCCAGGGCCAAAGAGTCTGAAATGTTCCTGCTTAGCAGAAGGTCAAGGAGTCTGGTGGCTCCTGGTGACAGGGGTAGCTGAGATGGCCAGGGCAGTGGATGCAAGGGGTCTGGGGCTGTGACAAAATACAGGACACCAAGACAAGGTCAGAGGGTCAGCGGGGCAGGAGGGCAGAGTGGAGGCAAGAGCAGTGGAAAGGCAGTGGGACAGGGAGCTTTGGGGCAGAATGAAGAACGTCTGAATTTAGCAATAAGATAGCATTTCCTGGAAGAGCTGCATCCTAGGCAAGGGACAAGACAGGCTCCCTTGGAACAAACAGTTGGCTATTGTGCTGTGGTCCACTTTATTGCCACATGCACGCAGTTCATGCGAAAGGCAAGCATTCGACATTTGTTTTTCTTTGACACAGGAAGACATTCAGATAAATAAATAAGACAATTCTGCAGAAACCTGTGAAGAAATAAATGAAGCAAGGGCAGGAAGTGGGGAAGTGTAGGTGCTTCAGGAAGAGAAAGAAGCAACTGGGCTGTGGGTTGCTCAGATGGCAAGAAAATTAAAAAAGGAGTGAAGGAAAGGGGCATGTGATATAGACTTTGGAAGCTTCATCAAATGTCCTTAACTAGCTTTCACAAAATGATGAGTGTGTGGCTGAAACACCCTTCCAAAAAAGTGCTCCAGCAGATTAGAAGGAAATACAATGAAGGGTCATTTTTCTCTTGGAGCTGTTTAATTTCTTTTATTGAATCAGTGAATTGCAGATTTTGCTTATCAAAGGTCCAGGTTCCTTTGGAGCTCTCTGATGATGAGCCATATTCTGCACTGACTTCCATCCTAGGCAACCCCACCAAGTTCAATTATGTCTTGTGGAGAATAAAGCAGGACAGACGCTAGCTTGATGTTTTTAACAGTGATGTGGCTGCTAATGAAGCATGGTCTGATCTGGTACATGCTCAGACACTGCTGCCAGTATCTGCAGCAGAATAGACTGTCTTTAATGTGAAGATGCATCTGATTCATCAGTACATCATGTATACAGGAAAGTAGAACAAGTTTTCTCTTTTGTTTGGTTTTATTCCCATTGAGGAGTCACTCAGATAAAATATGCAAGAAACAGTTCAGACATTTTTGGCAGTAAAAGGGTCTCTTTTCCCCCTGCTCCTGCCCCACCCAATGTTAAGGGAGCTGATTATCTTGTTAGCTAGCATGGGCAAGTTTTAAGACTCCCCTTATAAAACAAAGGATGGGCATTTTGCTTTCATAAGAAAGAATTACAGAATTGGAAATGATCCATATTTGGGACATGAATGCAAGCTGTTATGCAGATCAAAGTATCTATTTGAAGCTGAATTACTCAACAGCATCTATCTATGCCTCTTCAACACCTGCAGATTAGCAATGTAATCATGTGGAAGTTGCTATAGCTACATCTCTAGAGCAGGTGGAGTTCTTCATCTCTTGGAGCATTATGTTCATTCTTTGCAAATAAACTATATAAAAGTATATTTAAAATACCACCCTAGTGGTATCATCTCTTGTCTCTAGCTGACACTGTCATGTCTGCTCTATGCTTACCCTATTAGTCCTGATGGTTTCTTCTAGAAGCAGTGCCACTTCCACTGGAGCATCATGCCTTCTCTGTATGTACATGTGAAGAAGCACCAGGGCCTTGCCAATCCAGACCTAGTAAGGTCATAAAGTAAGTGCTTGAGTTTAATCTGAGAAGGAATTTTCAATTGTATCAAGCAAATGTGTAGTCTTGCCATGGGGTTGATGGCATGTAAGACTGTAAGCTGGAGCTAAGTACAGCACATAGCAAAACTACCAACCTTTAGCAACAACACTTTCCAGGGTTTGACCAAATGCTCAGGCAGCTGCACTGCTGCTTGTTATTGTTTTCAGCTGGTTGTTTGCCTAAATCTCTTTCAGAACAACAAGGGCTCCAGTCACAGTTTTTAAATTTTTTTGATTTATTTTTTTTATTCAGTACTTCAGCCTTCTTGTTTGTATTTCTCTGCTGTTTACTATAGCAAAGGGCTGTCCAGATGACCTTTCCTTCTAGATATCTGTCTGCAGTGACTGGCATAAGCAGCAACCCTTAACCCTCTGACAGTCAAGCCCACAACATGCTTACCTTTGTGAAAACTCAATAGCAATCCCTGTGCAAAAAGCTGATAGACTAAAAGAAGAGCCCTGACAAGTAGAAAAAAAGTAGACAAGAAGCTAAGAAGAAAAAGTAAGAAAGAGTAGATAAAAAACAAATCAGAATGCTTTGACTTGTCTAATTTTGTCATTCGACTTGTTTGTCTTTTGCTCTAGCTCTTCATCAAGTGCATTCCCTAGTGAAGGTAGGGAAGGATAGACTTCTTACTAAAAATTCTCAACAGCAATAACAACAGAAGAGAATGTTTTCCCTCCCTGGCAAATTTTAATTACTACACTAGAAAGCTGATATCAGAAAATGCTCCCATCATAACAATACTTCAATAGCTTTTCAACAGAAAGCTTGAGTTTTCCCCAGAAAGCAGATGCTGTTGAAAGGGCATTTAGCAAAGAAGTATAAATTTTTGCCAGTGCCCAACTTCATTTTCAGCGTTGCTCTGTTTCCACTTACTCCTTTTCCCTCCAGTTTGTTTTTGTCCCTCAAGTCATCTCTCTGATACATTGACGCTTCAAATTTTTACAAATGACTGAAATATGTATGCTCCTCAGAGCCTGCTAACTTTTGTCTGCTCCGAAAAGCAGTGCTGTAAAATTTATTTCTATACATTCAGGCAGATAAAAAATATGTCATGTTGCTTTGAGAGAAATCTGCCTTCAGGTCAATGGGTGCATTACATGTCATAGAATCGTAGAATTGTTTAGGTTGAAAAAGACCTTTGTTTTTCTCTCTGTCTTCAGGCTGTTTCCTTTCAGGCAGTTTCTTCTACATGTTCTCTAGACTGCTGGTACTGATGACAATAATGAAGAAGCCACTCATTAGGAGAGAGGCTTTTTAGTGACCAGTGTTTCCACTTACTTCAGGAATGGCCGTTGAAAAAGCTGAGCCAGACAAAGGCAGTGTGGAAAAAATCACATCAGACTTGCCTTTCTTTTCTTCTGATGTTGTCTTGGTCATAACAAGCAATGAAAATGTTGCCAAAATCAGCAGTGTATGTTCTGGCTTTGAAAAGGGTATGGTTTTAAAGCATAGAGGTGAAGCCAGCTACAGCACTGTGCGCTGTGAGAAACGGTTCCTCCTATCTGGGTGCTGAATTCCCATCAGGATTGAGCAATTACAAAGCAGAAGTCAAACGTTGGTAAATGTAAGACTTGGGGAAGGCGCGGCCAAATAGACAACTATGGAAATTGATTAATACGTTTTTTTCAAGCTTCAAGTCCAGAATTAGGGTTATATTTTTTATCTCTGAGCTGTTATTTCTCTGAGGTATATTAAAATTTGCAAACTAGTACTTTTGTACTACATCAAATTAAGAGTAATACCTGTTCATTATTTAGCTGCCAGGAACTTAATTTTGCTTTTTGTGGCCTGCCTGACGAAAAAAAAAAGGCACACACAAATTTGCATGACCAAGGTTTTCAAAAGCAGCTGCCAACGTGGATGATGGTGGTTCCCCACCCTGAGACTCCAGCAGCAGACTTCCTTCCCTGGAGTCAAGCCTTCCTTAGGACAGCTCCAATCAAGCAAATAAAAGACATACGATATATCATTAGTCAATTTTAAAACAAGATACCTTAACCATCAAAAACAAAGGCTATGGTTTCAATAATTGCCAGTGTGCCCCAATTGCCCAGAGCACCCAAAGAATTTTTTCTGAAGGGCAAAAACTCTTGCTGGGAAGTCTCCTGAATGACTTTGTTACAAAGAAAATAGAAGAAAGTCAGTCTGCTTGAAGTGGTAGCATTCAGTACTTGGGCTGAGACACAATCTTGCTTTAAGCCTGAAAGAAATGCAAAGGGAAGAGAAAAGACCACAAAATGCAGCATCTGGTTTTTTGGGGGGAACAGAGTTGTGGGAGGAAGCTAATGTCCATCCCTCAATACAGCACTGTGCTCGCAACCCCTAACTGGGCTTGGCCATAGACACTGTTGTGCCCTGCCCTTGGGGTCTTCAGTGGGAGAGTGGTCCCATGCTAACCTGTTGCATCCTTTGCTGGCTGCTGGCGGCAGCCCCAGGCACGCTGGCCAGCATCCCAGCACCAGCACCGATGTACCCAGCAATTCAGAGGCCAAAGAGCTGCGGTGAGTTGCTCACAATCCTCAGCTCAGCTTCCTCTCTATTCCCATTGCTATGGAAATTATTTCTGGAGACAGCCCTAATTTTCTTTTCATCAATCAATTAGGGGCAGGCTTTGCTCTGGGTTGTTTGTTTCCCCAGCACTGCTCCATTTGATATTACTTTCTCCATGATAAATTAACCACAGCTGGACCTGTCTGAAATTGCTAAGAATTCTCTTATAAAAAATGAAGAAAAAAAAGAAGAAAAAAAAGACATATCAAGCTTGAGAAGCAGGAATATATTGACATTTCAAAGAGGAAGGAGTGGGAATAGCTGGGACCTGACAGCTGCCCAGGGAAAAGGATGTCCTCTGATTGCCTGTCTGGTCAGGTCCCACCATCTCTCAGAGTCAGGCAGGCTAACAGTATGGTGCAAAATCCATAGCTCCTGGGTGTATTAGGGGTGACACTCCTTGTTATGCTGAGCTGTGTAAATAACCAGAAACTTCCTGGAATAGTCCAGTTGTGAGGCTGCTCCTTATCCCTTTACTACAGACTCAGTCAAGACAAGACTCCCATGTTCTACACAGGGACATGTCCTCTCAGGGAATAAGAAAAGGAGGAGAAAAAAATGTTCTTTTTTTGCTACTATAAAAGTCTGGCACCAGGAGCTTTGACATTCTCACATCAAGTGCTCCTTTAATTCACACAAACTTATTTTACATTTTCCCCCTGCTTCCCCCCACCTTCTATGCTTCCTTGCTGCAACAGTCTCCCATAGCATATTAACAGATTAAAAATAACCTTCTGCCACCCTTCATCTACTTTGACCAATTTAAAATGAGACAAATTACCCCAGGCACTGTGGAGTAGAGGAAGCAATGTGTGCACATGTGTGTGCATATGGGCTCTGACCTAAAGGGAACAACTTTAATAGCAAGAGGCAAGAGGTTATTTTTATTTCCAAGATGTCTGATTTTGCACCTTCTTTTTTCCACTGTTTTTTTTTTCCTCTTCTGCTAAGACAATCAGCCAAAGGTCTAGAAAAGTAATAATTACAGTTATTGTGTGTCAGGAACGATGATTCCTGAAGAACAGGAGACAAAAATAACCTGTCAATGCATTCATCTTTGCTGAAGTGATCAAGTCCTAATGATCTCTGAGCAAGCAGCAGAGAGAAGGATGCATGGAAAAGCAGATGTGTGTTTTGAATTGGCCCTGGGTGAAGATATTTCTCAAAAAGTTATGTGAAAATAGTTATTAACTGCCATCTTGCACCTCTGTATGAAGTATTTTGAGGGAACCTTTGACTCAGAAGCATCAGTAAGAGAGTGAGCACAGCATCATGTGAAGGAGGAGCTACAGTCCTAAAGCAAGTGCAACCTTTGCATTGGCTGCATGTGCTGGTGAGGAAAGACGTAAGAAATCCAAGGAATACAGGGGCTTGGAAATACATTGTGGTATCATGAGTGTTCTTGCAAAATTAAAATAACTGCAATGTCTGTATGAGCAGAATGAGGTTGGACAGCAGAAGAGAACCTGTGGAGAGTGGGGGAAAGAGATGCTGTGACCTGTGTCCTCTGCTCACTCAGCAGCTAAATGGCTCAGGATGCCTGAGATCCAGCAGTGCAGAGGGCAGAGGAAGAAACTGGACAAGAATAACCCCAGCACCCTGTTGATACATGACACTCACCTGTCGAAAGGGATAGCTGGGCCATGTAACTGGGCAATTGCCATCCCAGCTGGTGGTCACAACTGACTTTCTACTGTGATTGACCTCAGTATTCACTTCAACATGTTGTCTCTTTAACATCTTCTTAAATGACTTGGACACAGGATTCAAGTAAGTAAGTTTGCTTCAAGTAAGTTTGCTGATGAAACTAAACCAGGAGGAACTGTTGACTACCTCAGAGGCAGAGAGACCCTGCAGAGAGGCCTTAGTTAAATCAGAAGGCTGGGTAATCCCCAACTGTATGAAGTTTAACAAAGACAAGTGCCGTATTTTGCACTTGGGATGGGGCAACCCTGGATATTCATGCAGACTGGGGAATGAGATACTGGAAAGCAGTGCCATGGAAAGGACTGGGGGTACTGGTTGATGGGAAGTTGAATATGAGTCAGCAGTACCCTGGCAGCCAGGAGGGCCAGCATGTCCTGGGGGGCATCAGGCACAGCATTGCCAGCCGATCGAGGGAGGGGATTGTCCCTCTGCTCTGCTCTGGGGCAGTCTCACCTTGAACGTTGTGGGCAGTTTTGGGCACCATGATATAAGAAAGATATTCAGCTATTAGAAAGTGTCCAAAGGAGGGCAACAAAGATGGTGAAGGGCCTTGAGGGGAAGCCGTATGAGGAGTCACTGAGGGCACTTGGTCTGTTCAGCCTGGAGGAGAGGAGACTGAGTGGAGACCTCATTGCAGTTACAACTTCCTAGTGAGGGTAAGAAGAGGGGCGGGCACTTATCTCGTCTGTGGTGACCAGTGACAAGACCCAAGGGAATGGCATGAAGTTATGTTAGGGATGGTTTAGATTGAATATTCAGAAAAGGTTCCTCACCCAGAGGATGCTTGGGCACTGGAACAGGCTCCCCAGGAGAGTGGGGACCAGCTAGAGTTCAAGAAGCATTTGGACAGCAAGACTACAGGTCTTGGAGTGGTCCTGTGCAAGGCCAGCAGTTGGAGTTTGGTGATCCCTATGGGTACCTTCCAACTCAGGATATGCTATAATTCTGTGGTTCACAGAAAACATTGTGTGTAGCAACTTAAGACAAAAAAAAACCTTTAGCAAGGATTTGGAGCAAATTCTTCTCAAGCACTTTGCTTCAAAGATCATTTGTGCTGGTTATTATGCAGTGCTAACTAGGTTCAATCAATCTGGCAACTGGATTGGATGGCAAACTATAGAAATTTCTGGGTAACCTGAGCTGACACAAAATCTGTTTCCCCATTGTGCTCCCTTGAGCACATGCAAAAATCAATAGCTCAGAAAGCCCTTCAAT
This sequence comes from Sakesphorus luctuosus, assembly GCA_013396695.1. Lineage (NCBI taxonomy): Eukaryota > Metazoa > Chordata > Aves > Passeriformes > Thamnophilidae > Sakesphorus > Sakesphorus luctuosus. The sequence goes on from VWZD01013281.1 coordinate 627,812, forward strand.
GCCTCTGTCCCCACATGAACTCTATTTTTTCCCAGCTGCTACTCATTTACCTACCAAGGCAACCAGATGCTTCCTGAGGTTTGCTGCCAATATTGTGCCATCAAAGGTGAACTGATGTCAAGACACAGCAGAGTAGATGGTGAGAGACTGAGCTTATTCAGAAACCATGGTTTGCTTCCCCCAATCTTCACACACATCTGTACCTATTCACTCATGCACATATTGCTAAAGGAACACCTGCTATAGGGAGAACCATCTCTGCAAACTGATGCATCCTCTCTGCTTTTTTCAGTCCACAACTTCAGCCTTCCTCCCTCCTGAGGTGCATCAAATTTCAGGGTAGACAAAAAATGCTGTTAATTTGGACCTATTTAAGAACTGGACTTAATCCCAAAGTCTCTCTGCCCAGCCTGTAAAGTAAGGAGGGTTTGGAGGATTGCTTTCTTCTCTGACTTGGTACAGAGCTGTTCATTGCGTGTGGAAAAATGTAACATCTCATTAGACAAGTCCTGGGAACTCAGCTCTCTCATACTGCTGCATGGCTGCATCTCTGGCATAAATCAAGAATTCTAAGTTGACCTAATGTCTGTCTTACTTGCTACACAAAGCTTTTAATGGTATATTTAGGATTGTTATTATTTTTTCCCTTCGTCTGAATTTGTAAACATTTCCCGGCAATGGATTATTGAATAAAACCTTTGCTGGAATTGATTGCTTTTGTCTGGGTAAGTAAGGACATTTCAGCCCTGACAATTGTGCTTAAGATCCCCCGGTTAGTTAGATGGTAATTTTCTTTCAGATTTAAATACTCTTCAGGATAGAATTAAAGTCGTACTTTTTGAATTTAGTGCACACTAGGACTTGTAAATTCTCTGCTGGTACACTAGCTTTGGGAAAATGCTCATTAATATCTGTTACTCTCTTACTAACAGTAATTCTTAAGGCCTGTTCCACAAATACTTTGTGTAAAATGCATAGTAGCAATTTCCTCAAAGAATTTAGGGTTATTAATGTAATGACAGGAAACAGTTATAGCCCTGGCTTTTTTGATTTGCTCTGCCAAATAATTCAGTAAAAATGCCAGTGTCAAGATGGTAGCCATCATCTCCCATTTCCCCACTCTGCAGTTCTGAACCAATAACTCCCATGTTATGGAAATTATGTCCACCTCCTGGTGACACTCTCATGTAGGGACCAGTTATTTTGTCCTATCAAAAATTCTTTCAAAATTAAGCCTTTCCCTTTGTGCATGAAATTTTTGACATAGTATTTCTCAGCTTTCAGCATTGCTGAGCAACAACAAGAGTTCCCAGCAACACTGCTTTGGACAGCCCTGCTCACTGGCAGAAGGTGGGGAAGGAGCTTCCTCCTGGGTACCTGGGGAGGGAAGTGACTGTTGTGGGTGGAGGAATGTAGACAACATGCCCAAAGTCCCACCACTTTCCCATGCAGGGAAATCCTTCAGCTTGGCTGGAGTCAGAGGAAACCTGGTCTCTGTGCCCACACAGGCCACACTGCAGTCTTGGGGATCAACCAGAGCTCTCCTCCTGGTGGGCACTCTCATGCTCTCTTTCTATAGCAAGCAGCCCTGATTCAGGAAACTTTTTTTTGCTGATTGGGTATCAGGTGATTGTTACTGGAATGATGGGGTACTGGGGAGTTGGATGATGAAACGCCTGACCTGTGCCTGCCCAAACTCATACTGCTTCCTCTCTGCAATAGTGCTCCCACACTGACATCCATTTATTTATCTAACCACGGGCTAACTTTTTGTCTGGTTTTTTTTTTTTTCCCCCGGGCTGTTGTAGGACTTGTTTGCAGCTCGCATATTACTTGATTAATGATCTTTCTGTTAACACTTGCTCATATTCCATATGGGATCTTCTTGGGCTATCTAAATGTACAAAATACTTAAAACAATCTTTTTTTTTCTCAGATCATCTCTCTTTTTAACAACAGAATTTATTTCTCCCTCCTCCAAAGAAAAAAAAAGAGCATTTTCAAGCTTGCCCAGGCTCATGTTGAATGTTACTTGGGATTCATGTTGTCACCTTGTGCAGTATTCCAAGAAAACAGCATGGACAGACTCTGTCAGGAAGGGTTTTGTAATGTATTTGTCATTTCTTTTCTGCATAGATTAAGGGCTAAATTTTGTGATGGTAGATGAAATTGTAGACCTCATCTCTTTGAAATCACACCAGCTATTCAAAAGGGAGAAGCTGCTTTTCTTTCAACCAATGATAGCAGCACTTCCCTGGATACAAGTCAAAAAATATTTACATCAGTATAAATAAGCACTGTGTAACTATAAATAAAGAACACGGGTAATAAAGTGTTATCATTGAAGCTGAAATTAAAATTGGATCCTGCCAAGCCCTAAACATAAATCATGACAGAAAAATCCAATAAGTTTTGTTTGTTTGTTTGTTTGTAAGTGCTGTAATTATAGACCAGGTAAAGGAAAGAAAAGATTATACAGCAGACATAATTTGTAAGGATTTCAGTACCATTTCTGATGCAATGCCGTGGATAGAATGACTACTTGTGCATGGCACCTGCATGTGCATCCACGTCCCTCCACAGGGAGGGGCCCTAGGCAGCACTTGTCTCTTAACTTGGGCAATGTCACAGGCTGTATGACCAGGGGCTGTGTGACCACAGCCTATATGGCCATGGGCCTGTTTCCAAAGAATGTACACTCGTCTCCACTGGGCCACTCCTGCTAGGGCTGTCCCTGACCCTGACTCCCTGCAGCTAGAACCCCTCGCCCGGGGACACCCTGTTGCATGATAAATTAAGAAGCCCTAAGGCAGAAGGATATGTTGACTGTCTCTAAGCCCAAGACATTCATCTCCAATTAAGTTACTTCTTTATAGCTAGGGCTTGGTCCAAGCACTGTGCCCTCCACTGGCAGAGAAGGAAAAAAATTGCATCTATTGGGAACATGAAAAAGTACAGGTGGGCTCAGAAAGGTCCTCAGAGATTTTCATACCAAAACAGAAAACATTATGTTTTAGTTACCGAGAGCGAAGTCTCTTGTTGCCTTTCTGGAAACCAAGGCTTGAGGCCAAAAGCAATTTCTTGTACTTCAATAACTGAAAATAAAGCCTTAAAAAGAACATGTCAGGGAATTAAATGAGAACCACAAATTTAGCAGGGCTATTGATTGCCCAGGAGAATATTGAGGTGAAATGTATAGAAAAGAGGAGTTTTGAGACACAGTTAAGTGAATTACTGGTCCCATCTGTAACATCTGTTCTAGTCCTGACTGCTGGGTATTTACTTTCTAAGAAATCAGCTTGCACTACTCTCTGCTGAAGAGCCCTAAATCAGGTGTGCAGGTGCAATTACTGAAAATGAATCTGTCAGAGCAAATCTCAGGTAATCAAGGAGTCCTGTTTGGGCTCTCCTCTACCCATCCTTGCCTTAGGGATAACCAAAACCAATGTTCCTCAAATCTGTTGGGAATGACCAACACAGGTACAAGGTAGACTTACTAAGAAGGTAAATGAAACTTTAAAATGTTTGTCACAAGCTGATAATGGCATCTGGGAGTCAGCCATCCACAGGGACATGTCAAATGGTGTTTGTATCTCCATTAAAAGAATCAGAATTATTTTAGTGCCAAACAGCAGATATAACCTGATGCCACTTTCAGAAGCACCAGCAACCCCTGATGAACAACATATGCCCAGAGCATCTTACACCTTCTTGCAGTAAGCAGGGATGTGTTCTGATAGGGTTTCAGTGCACATGATGGTGCATGACAGGTGATTTGTAAAGTGAGTGTTCCTGAGGAATGGGTATGAGACTCGTTTGCTTCTCTCAGCTCAGTCCGCTGACTTGTGTCTCTGAGCGAAGATGTCTTTTTGCATTAACTACACCTCTGTTTAGTTGTGCCTTTCTTATTAAAGATGGGATTTCCCCTAACTTGTCCTTTCTCTCTGTAGAAGTTTCTGTAGGAAATTATGCATGAATATGTAAAAGGCTATGGTTATGGACAATGTCAAGAAATTAGTATGCTAACATTTCAGGTTTTCAGACATATTTTTGGTGGGTTTGGTTTTGTGTTATCATGATTTTTTGTTGTTGTTGTTTTAATAAAATTTTGCTCTAGGGACTGCTGTTGTCTGAGTTTCTGCAGCATGTGTTTGCTTGAGTCCCTGTTCTGTACACCAAAGACACATGGAAGCTCATTGATCCATGGCTCCTGATTAACTGCAGACAAATGTTTCAGAGCTCTCCTGAAAGGGGATCAACTGTTTTTCAGAGCAATAATTTCTGTAGTGTCCCTTCTGTGAAATAGACAGGAAAAAAGGCAGGTATTGCCTTCTCACAGGCTCTGTCAGAATTACTCTGAATATTTTTGCCCCCAAAGGATGTACTGCTCAGATGAAAATGATAACATGAAAGTTTAGATTTGACAAAGATTTTCAACATTTTTTAAACCTAGATAGTAGAGGATTTTTTTATTTTATCTTCTCTCTTTTTATTCAAGTTTGGGCAAGAGGGAAAAATTTAAATCCAGCTGTTATCTTTAATGAGAAAGAGTTTATATTTCTTGCTTTGAAAATAAAAATCCTACTTTCAAATTCCAATTATTTATCCAAATGTTTTTATTTCATTCTGTACTCTGGACATCTGATTTATATGAGGCAATGCTGTGTTTAACCTTACTAGCACAGAAAGCGATAAAATATAAAATTAATAGGTGAAAAGGGATAGCAAATCCCAATTGTAGAATTACCTGGCAGGTTCTGAATCACAGGAAGAAGTCAACAAAATCAAATTTACTTAATATTGATGAATGTGACAGTAATGCACCTTGAGAGAAATAAGAACAATCAACACAAATATTTAGAAAACATTAATATAGGAAAATACCTTGGGGTTGTAGCAGGTAATGAAAAGCATAAGAGCTTGCACTGTGAGTAGAGCAATCTCTGACCCAGGGTGTATAGAGTAAGGAGGGAACTGTGTGGCAAAAAGGGAATGATGGGTGCAGCATTATGCAGTCTGGGTAAGGCCAGAGCTGGAGCACAGCATGCATTTTTAAGCCTCACTTTCTAAAAAGGACACTGCAAAGTGTCAGAGGATGGGCAGCAGGAATGGTGAAGGGAACTGCAGGGAGGGGAGTATGATGGAAAGTAATTCACAGGGCAGGAGGGAGCCCAAGCTAACATCAGCATGAGAGTTAATATTTGTGTGCTGTTAGGATGGACCTTCCCTGCACCAGAGATGGTAAAGGGTCTCTAATTAAAAGTGGAACAATCCCATTAAGATACAAGAGAAATGACTTCATAATAAAGGCTATTACACAGGCAATAGAATAAACTGTCTGATGAGCAACTGAACATGAGTCACCATTGGTAGGTTTCCAAGGTGAGACTGGAAAACGTAGCAGTGGGATCACCATAGAAGAGGCCTCTCAGCACCATTTGAGCACAGCTCATCTAAAAGCTCATTTGCTGTTGTTTTCATGTGCAATTCTGGGATCTCAGAGGCTGCAAAAAAATTACTCTACACACAGCAGAAGAGGTGATACAGACGGTTTATTAATTAAATCCATCTGCCAAATGTGATAAGCCTAGACTGTGACTGGGACAAAACGTGCAGCCCTGCCAGCCTCACCCCAGCTGTCCCATCTGCTTTACAAGTGTTTGCAAGCGCAGGTCCAGGAGCTGGAGGTGCTGCGTTCAAAGTCATCCACAGAGGTGGCTTTTACCACACGCATTTGCAAAGAAGACTGGCACAGCTCCTGCTTATTTTAAAAGGTTTGCTTCTGGAATTTGCAATGCTTGTACCAGTTAAATACTAAATTATCATAAATGTAATTTACATGTTTCCCAAATAAGGGCATGCTAGTGGAGAAGAGGGTTTCTGAATGTTCATATTTCCAAATTAAAGGGATGTAAATGAGCCTGCTGTTCAATTCAGTGTGTAATGTGTTATTTCACGGTTGTCTCCTTGATATTACAGGCCCTTTTTACATTATGCAATGTCACATCCCACCCAAATCACCATGAGATAAAGATGTTCCCCTTTAATGTAATAAAGGACAATGACAATATTCCAACAGAGAAAATAGCATGCGCACTGGGTTGGTACAAATGCAGCAGCTCCTGCTGGAAATACTTCACTGTGTCCCCTTCGCCACAACACCCAGTTTTGCGTAGCATCTTTCAACAAAAAGCTCGTTGTGGCAAGGCTCCCATTGACACCTCATCCTTCCTTCAGCACCCCACACCTTACTGAGGGAGCAGCTGCTTCTGCTTCCCATGGAGCAGTTTGCCTTCTGACAGCACAGGCATGATGTGACACTCAGGAGCTCAGTCTGCTTCTTCCCAGAGGATTTCTGCTCTGCTTGTTTTCTTCATGTTCTTATAGCCAAGATGAGGGAAATTACAGGATGACTCAAAATTCATTCATTCATTAAGTCCTGGTGACAGCTGTTCCCTCCTTCCCCAGTTATCTTTAAAGGAAAAGTGGGTGCTGGGTGTAGCGTGGTTAAAGGCACAATGGGAGGAGATTGATTGGTTAGATTTTAAGGAAATTATTTGTTAGACTTTAAGTCAATCATAGCTCAGTCTGGACAACCATAAAACATCTTTACTTCATACCAATAGGTGAAATTTATAGTGCTGTTCACTGAAAAGTGAAATGTTCCCAAAGGCTGAAGGGAAATCTTGAGAATTTCTTATTCATTTAAGGGGGAATGTGTTCCTCCGTGCTCTTCTGTCCCCAGATTAACTTTCCAGCAGACAGCCCCAAAAATCTGTTTTGGTGACAGCCCTTTGATGGTGTTGGGAAGCAGAGAGTACATTCTGAAGGCAGAGTGGTTTAGGGATAGACAGATCTCATACCTTGCTGCTCATGCTAAGGTAAATGCTTCAGGGCTGCCTTTGTCTGCCATGACTTCAGGGTATTTCTGGGTGGCTGAGCCCAGGCAGCTATTCTGGCCAGTGTCTCACCTCTCTGAGCTGCTTGGGGTGCCCACAGCACCAGGGCATTGCAGCTGCTCTTCTGCCAGTACGCCATGGCCTCCTCTCCGCAGGGGCCTGAATTAAAGTGGGAGAGCAGCCTCAGATGCTCTTTGCATTACAGTGACTGACTTCCTCCCGCTATTTGCACAGTGCCTCAGGCAGAGGTTTCTCCCTCTGGATCCACCAATTTCCTCTCTCAGCTGGGTAAGGATACACTGTGTCCTCCTCGAAGGGACTGACCCAGAGCAGTGACTCCTCCTGCCCTTTGGAGGCCATGTTTTGGGAAGGAGGGTTACTTCCTCACCCAGGAGTATAAACAGCATCCTAAGCATGATGCTCTCACACCAGGAAGCATGAGGAAGTCCAGTATTATTTCCTTTAGCTCCTGACTTTATAGGTAAGATGCAGAAGGCATTTACTTGGAAGATAAGTGGCCTCAAGGAAGCTTACAGCTGGACAATACCCTCTTGCTGTCCCCAAGAGCTTTCAAACTGAGCTGGTGGAGGAGTAGCTTGGTTTGGGGGAACTGACCCTCTCCTGTGCCTCAGCAGGAGCAGGTTTGGGAAACAGCAATCCTGTTACTCTGGATCTCTTTCACTTTCTAGCATTTGCTTTGGTTGCACAAGTATAACATTGCCTGAAACACAGCTCCTGCTGTGATTTTTCCAGCTAAATGATAGGGATTGCAAAGACCACAGCCTGCAGTGACAAAAAATTGCTTGATGCACTGCAAACCAAATTCTGACTCTGTGAATCTGATGTAAATGCAGGTCCATGACACTTACCTTCATGTAGTCACCCAGATTCACAGCACTGCATCTGAAAACATATTGCAACATATATTGTGATTTTTCTCCACAGCTAAGTTCAAGGCAATGTGCTGGAAGTGCAAAACACTGAGCGCTTATGTCTCACACTGAGATCTGCCATGGGTTTCATGTTAGTTTTCCTGTCTGAGATGATGCTAAGATGCTGACTTGAGGGTTGGCAAGTTGGTAAAATAATTTTTCTGGCTATAAAAGAGTGATATGACAAAACAAGCCTTTCCTAGGAATATATCTGTCATAACAATTTTATGTGGCAGGCAAGTTTCTCTGGTCCAGAGGGAGATGTCCCATTTCATCAGAATGCTCTACCTCAGCAGCAGAGGAGTAAATTAAAAACAACTTAGTGCTCCATGCAAAGCAGCAGGGAGTTGGTAAGTGTTGTGATTCACAAAGGAGAAACAGGTGAAGAGCATCTCACTTCCACAATGTCACTGGGATGGATGAAGGGGCAACATACCCTATTGCAGAAGATGACAGACCTGAACCAAACCTGCATGAGCCAAAACTGGGATATAGAAGTGTTGCTTCTATCTTCCAGGCAACTGCTCAGTCACAAATCCACAGAGCTGGTTTTGTCCCCATCAGTGTGAACAATCTCCCTCCACAAGAGCAAAATGACTGCAAACATGGCAGTGGTTTGGGCACATTTAAGTGCAAGGCCTACTCTGGACTTGGAGGCAAATCCCCCTCAGCTTTTATGTGGTTAACATACAGTGTGCTAGTGGTGTCCTGTTTTTTATTAGCATTTTTGAAAGGCTGGATTTGCTTCTACTTCAGAATGGAAAAACCCTGGGTTTTTTTAATGAACCCATATCTGACTAGCCCTCATTCTGATCAGGATAAAATACTTTCAGAGTCATCGATGAAGAGCAGTATTGAGATATTATTTCTTGACTGTCTTGGAAGATTTAAGATTCATTCCTTGTGTTCTAAAATTGTCATTAGTTTGCAAATTCAAAACATCAAATATTTCTGACAGAACAAAGGCAGTGCTCTCCAGCAAGTACTAATTTCACAGGAAGTTTTAACTTCCAAGATTTATCCATATTTTAGCATAAGTCTCATTTGCAGTTATTTCATGCAGTTTTCTGCTTGAAAAAACTGTCTTAGCTTTAGGAGATAGTATATCTTGTCAGCCTTCATAATGCAAAAACTGTTAAAGCTATTACTTGGCTTAAATGCCTTGGAAGAGAATTTCTCCCCAAAGAAGTTTTGCAAAACTTAAAAGAAAAATGGGAACTGAAGTTCAGAACAGAAATAATTTTGCAGGCTGAATTGCAATGGAGGTGAACTGTATAGGCTGGAACATAAAATCCTTATTTCTGCTATTGCAGTGCTGGAAGGCAGAAGTTACTCACCAGAAAAAACGAACATCATAAACTCCAGCCAGTCAAAAAATAAAAAGGCCGGTTTCTAAAAGGTGGTTTTCTTTCATAAACAGTCCTGTAATGGCTAAGTTATTCTTTAGTGAGGGCTGACTGAGGCGCTCAATTGCTGCATTCCCTATGGCAGCACGAAGGCCACAGGACAATCAGGTTAAAGTGAGCAATTGTTAGTCTCATCCATGAACCACCATTAGCACCACTGCATCCCCACTGCAGCAGAGCCACCTTGAAAGTATTCCTCCTACCCCTCTGAAGTGGCTGCAGGCCAAAAAGGATTGAATCTGCTGCCCCTCATTCTTTAAATAAAGGCATCAAAACAGAAGAGTGTCCCAGGATCAATGTTTCCTGCTTTGAAAATAAACATTCTGGCTTTCCTTCTGTATTTACTGCATTTACCATTTATACAGCAGCAGGAGACCGCTATTGTGTGACAATGTTTCTGCTCTACTGACATTACCTTCTAATTATGTCTTCATTAAAACCAAATTAGAAAGTGGTCAGGAAAGTTAAGCCAACTGAATTGCTCATTTGGCTGAACATCCTGACACTTTTCTTTAGCAAAGTGATGCTGGCTCATGCAACAAAATGTTTAATGATCTGCCTCACTGCTGGGAAGTGTTGATTTTCACTTTAAATGGTAAACTTGCTGCTCAGTCACTCTGCATTTCCTCTGAATGGACCCTACTTAGTTAAATAGTGTCATGGCAGTATAGCAGGTCTAGCCCGTACCTGAAAGATGATGATGCCAGGTTGGGTTTGCTACTGCAGTCTCTTGACATCATTTCTTCATTAAGGCTGCAGGCAGAAATAATCTGTGCCTGATGAGTGCAGAAAGAACTAGGAAATTGTATTCCCTGAGAATAGAGTTGGTACCTCCCCTTCACTCTTCCCTCCCTTGCACTGTGATGAGGTCGGCTACAGAGGGTGCTGGGACAGACACCAGCTCAGCCAGCCAGCTGTTGGAAACCTCTCCTTCTCCTGAAGGATAGAGGGCTGCCTGCCAGACCAGATGTGGCACTGCTCCACCCGCAGGAGAAGGCGCCACATGCTGCCAATACCGTGCAGCAACATTTGACACAGACACAGCTGGGCTGTGCACATGCACCTTGCCTGCATGTTGGAGCAGACTAAGGGTAGCATGACGCCTGTGGCAAGCTTTTGGGCAACTCTCTGTCCTCCATCCATCCAACCTCTCTGTGCTTCGTGTACTGTGGGAGTTGAGTGAGAGAGACCCATGCCTCATGTCCTCATCTGGACAGATTTATGCCACCAACATCAGAGAGGAGCTTGGACACCCAGTCCTTCAGCTTTAACAGCTCCCAAGTCTTTCTCCTATCCCCTAGGTGTTACAGCAAGACCAGCAGGGACCGCATACACCCATGGGGTGTTCCAGGCAGAATCCACTTTATTCAAATGAGACACACACTTATATAGTCCAGTTAACCCCGCCCTATTCAAATACATCTGACTCCATAGGTCAGGAGGCTGCACAAGGACATATATGGTCAAGCTCAGGTACTTGTTTACTCCAAAGCCTGGTGTCTCATGTCCTTCTGGGCTTACCAAGCTCAGTGGGCCACAACACCTAGGCTTCAGCATCCCTTAATAAATATTTTCCCATAGCCTACAGCACTAGGGCTCTTTGGGAATGAGTTGTAGCTCAGGCATTACCTGCCAAGTGCATCCACAAGCCACCTGACAAGTGTCATCAGCCAGATGAACTGAGGAGACAGAGATAACCTCCATGAACCCACAGACACAGACAAAGTGCCACAATTGACAGTGCTCAGCAGCACGAGGACAAACTTCCTCTTACCCAGTTCTTGTCATCTCAGTTAGCTGATTTTTTAGTGAACAATCAATTAATAGTTAGGTTTAATACAGAGAAAAATACCTAGAGAGAAATGTGTTTTGTGAGGAACTATTCTACATAACACTATGTAGGAGAGAAAGAGAAGTATTTCATTTTGAGCAGACAACAGAGATCAGATTTCTTATAGCAGAAGTCTTAAAGCAAGGACAGTTTGCAGAGTCTCAGTGAAGAAAGCCAGAAGTGAAGTTTACCTGCAAACCTGGACAGCTCAATATCATTCACGCTCAGCAGCTTTGACAGCCAGAAGCACACGGCGAAACGGGAATACTAGAATCATGGGTCCCTTGGTTCCAGTGATCTGACATGCACTTACAACTGCAGTTTAAATAAGGGAAAAGATTTATTTTCGGTCTGAAAATTGAGAGAAAAAGAAGGAAGGATGTGTTAAACATATGTCTAGGTCCTCGTTCAGAGTAAGGGAATTTGCAATGGTATTATATGTACGCTACAAGGTAGACCGGGCATATAAAAACCCTTGCTCTTTCAGAAACAGTCATCAGCTTTCCATTATGCCTTTGAAAAGCAACTTAATATGGAACTTCCAAAGAGAATCAATGCTGGCACTAATGTTGGCAGTCAGTGAAAGTACCATATATATACAATGTCTGACATAAAAGAGAAATCTCTGCAGTTTGGAGCACTTAGTCCAACCTCTCTTATCCCTCTGCCTCTCAGATGCACAGCTGCAGGAAAATTACTCCACCTGCCACTAAGCGGAAAATCATCCTTATAAAAGGGCTGACCTGCCTGGGATGCAATGGATGGATTGTGTTGCATCTGGGGTGAGGAAAATAAGCAGAAGAAAAATGAGCACAAAGAGGAGGATACAAAGTCCTAATCAAGGAGTTATAAAGAATCTCTTTATTTAAGATCCTCTAACATAGAGGAGAAACAGCAAAGCTGTTGTTTTTTGAAGGACTATACCTTAGTTTTAGTAGCTGTATTTTATGGATAATCTGTGAGGTTTCATTTTCAGTTCAAAACAAATGTGAATTAAAAGGAAAAAAAGGCAGACAGGTAAAGGGCGAGAACATGCAGCAGGAATGAAGCTGATGCAATCATTTCCAGTCCTAAAACAGAGCAAGTAAGTTGAGGATGTGGCTGGTTTAGTGATCACTGTAATCAGCACAATTGACTGCTTACAGATGACTAATTTTCAGTTCTAGGGAGGTAAATTGAGACTTATACAGTTCAGCTCTATGCTAGCACTACAGGTAATGAAAGACAAATTGTCGGTGAATTCCTAATACTGAAGAGATTTGTGGATTATAAAAGAGCACAGAACGGAGATTTGGGGTGAAGTTGCAGAAATACAGATTTGGCATCAGGTGAAATTTTAAACAAGCCTTGATGTGAGTTTTCTTTCATTTTAATTATTCCTTAGATCCATTGAAGCCCATCTGTATTTTAATCAAAAGTGATCATAATGCTTTCATGGATAAATGGACAATGGATCTCAATAGATGGTCATTACATCTCCTTTTGTTAAATCAAAGAATCAACAAGAGGAATTAATATAGCAAGAAGTGAAGTTCTGAGAAAGAGTAATGAGGAGTAAGATAACAGATTATTAAATGAAATGAACTTAAGCTGTGCTGGACATCCTAATTAAAACAGAAAGAGGAACAATGAAGCAGGAGACACATGAGTATCAACCAATGAGGATAAATAGCACAGAGGAGGAGGAGAGGATGGGAAGATTGAAGTTATCCTAGAGAAAGAGAGGTAAGGCAGGACAAAAAGACATGATGTATTTCCCTTGTTCAAGAAGAATAAGAATGCAGGGAGCAGAAAGATATAGGGATGGGTATATGCTCCAGGACTGTGACCCCAAGAGCACTCAGAATGAGGCAGGTTGGAGGTAGGATCAGGCACTGGCAGCAGCTGGCAGAGTCCTCCAACTAAAATAAAACATTACTGCTATTTTGCTCTCATTCCACACTGACATTACAACCCCCTGACTAGGAGAGGTTACCAGGTCCGTCCTGATGCAAGGATGACATGCAGCTCTGTGCAGGGTAGAAGCACACCACAGGAAAATACACAAATGTGAATTTTTACACTTTTTCTGAAAAAGAAAAAAACCAGCCTACTGTCTGAGTGCCAAACAACAACTCTGCCAAAATGTAACAGGAGCACGCTCTAGAAAAACCTGAGTCTCCCTGCTGCTGTCCACCAACAGCCCCAGTAAAGTTGCATCTATACTGGTCTCTCAGGTGTCTCTTGCACCAGGGTGTGTGAAGGAAAATGACCAATGAGTGCAGTTATTTATAGACCCTACTTCACTAAACAATGTCTAGTCTTAACCAAAGACACTTCTTATCAGAAGATTGTAAGAAATGGGGACCTGCACCACAGCCCCTTACCACATCCTCTCCTGCACAGGTCATTGGCAGTGTATAGTTGCTGGACTTTGTCACTGGTGAGCTACAAAGGCACAGAGAACACGGGGGGGTTGACCTTTAAAACTCCTTTCCAAAGAAAGAAAGCATCATGAGCTGCAACAACCACAGCAGGAAGGAAATGACAACTAACAGCCTTCCAGAAAGGCAAAGGCCAGCTGGGGACAGAGGGCAGGGAGCTGTGCTCCTTGAAAGCAGACAAAGTGCCATGGCCCACAGTCAGATGAAGATGTGTCACTAGGTGTTAGACAATATGATGTTGTATCACAGCAGAGAAGAACCAGTCCAGCTGCTGGCATCCCACAGGGAGCAAGTGACAGCTTGAAAGGGAGCATTGAAACAGTTGGGAGGGAGCAGAACTGCTACACAGAGGAGATCAGGGGTAGGGGACAGGATAGGGACAGAAGGGAACAACCTTTGTCATACAGCTGTTGTCCTTATCATGACTTGCTGGTGAGAATGGACAAGAAATTAGAAAGAGGTTGAATGAGTGATCTGTATCAGTCCATGCTGAACTTCCAGTTTTATGGGGAGCACTTCAGGAGTAGAGACAGAATCCATAGAAGAGAAGGGATGCACAGAAGAGCAGTGAAAACAGCACATAATAGTTACAGGTGAGACAAATTAGAACAATGATGTAAAAGAGAAAAATGTTGCAAAATGATGACTCTACCTTTCAAGCTGAAAAGGCTATAGAATCTACATGAAGCTGGTAAGGAAGTAAACTTGAATTATTAGTACATCTTTATTACAAGTTGTCTCAACAAAGTTCTTTTTTCCCCCTGTACTATCTTTCTTCAAATCATGCCCTAAGTCCTAGACTTCAGGAAAAATAATTATGTTGCACGTCTAAATTTTAGCTGCTGTTGGCACTGATGTCACTGAAGTCAGAGGAGTTATTCCTGCAAATCACCCAATTCTTGATGAAGAGCAGTGCCTTTCCTACACTGGTTTCCTTCTGTCTTCACAAGATGCTTGAAATATCACCATTCTGAAACAAAACCATTAGTATGTTAGTACCTTTACAGTGATAAACCTCTACATTAGCCTCTTTCTTGAGAGAGACATTGCAGCCATGAATTTTTCATGTCAAAGCTAATATAGTCACCCATGGATTACAACACACTGTTGGCAAAAAACTAGCTTCAAGAAAAACTATTTTTTAGCTTTTTAAAAAACAAGGTTATCCTAAAAATTAGGGTAAAGCTGAGTGTTGGAATGATGAGACACCACCACAAGCGATTCTCTACACACTGGAGAGGTATTACCAAAGTTAGTATTTATTCTATTTATCTACACTGAGAATTTTGCCTTTAAAGAACTTTATGTGCAGAGTAGTGGCAGCACCCCCCTTGCCCAGAGTGGACGGCACATATCACAGCCATACCAATGTCCCAGTAGGACCTCTACTGCTTTCAGGCTCACCTGGGTGGCCCACAGAGTGTGGGGATCTGTGAGCTGGGGCAGAAAAAGGACTGTCCTTGGCATTAAACTTGTTTCAAGCCTGTGAACAAGCCCTGTTTCACTGGGAATGGAAACCAGGGTTCAGAGCAAGTCCACAAGGAAACTCTGTGCCTTGCTCCATATCAGCTTTGTTAACTTATATGGATGGAATGAAACCTGGTCAATAGCAGAGCAGACCCTGTCGGGACATTATATACGTAAGGGACATAAAGTCCTTAGTCCTCAGGTTATGATTGGAAGAGCAATCAAAGAAACAGCATCCCACAACCTGCCCATGAATTGGAACAGAATGAATTTCCCCTTCTTAGCCATACATTATTCTTACAAATACAGCTTGCCTAAAATTTGGGCAAGGTTGACACAGCAACCCCTTTTTGCTCATTATCCAGTATAGATCAATTCATGAGTAATAAGCTAGAAATCAATGAATAGAATTCAAATAAAGCTAGAGAACAATTCATAGAGTAATAAGCTAGAAATTGCATATGTGTCACTTCTAGGTCCCTTTCTTCCTCTTTCCCCCTCCAAACCACAACTCTTCCCACGACATGACCCTTCCAATACTTCCCATTTTCCAAGTCCACTGTACCTTGACCTTGTGGTGTCCTTCACCACATCATGAGAATGCAAGTCTTACTGCGTTCCTGTAGGCTCATTGATAAAAGAACCATTGCATTAGTTGGAGGCAGGATACAAAAAACTAGATAGTTGCTGCCAATTTCCTTCTTTGATGCTGCTTCTCAGGGCTTGAAGGAATTCAGCAGGGCCTAGGCATTCAGATATAGGCTGTGTTTTTTCTCTGTGATAGGCAGACTTTCAGCTGTTCAGAAATATGCTTGACAATTAATCCCATGCTTTGCATTTGAGTAAATATGATGTATTTTTACTCTTGCTGAAACCTAGCATCGCTGTTTGAAAACGGAAGGAGCTGTCATATTCCTGCAAGTGTTATTATTCCTACAGAATTAATTACAACATCAAATCAAATTTGACTCTCCTCTGGCACCTGATTTGCACCCTTAAGCCAGCAACAAGACATGATAACCCAAGTGAAGGGACAGAAGCCCAACTACAACTTGAGACGATAAACAGAAACCTGAATTTTTGAAACTATATTGCAGACAGCAGCACTGTGCTCCCTTTGGCAAAGGAAATCATCCTGAGGAAGAATTTATCTAGTGACTGACAGAAAGCAGTGGGCTATGAGCCTAGAAGATAATATTTTGGCTGGCTCATTTCTTCTCCTCAGAAACTCTCCTGTAGAGCTCTGTGCTGCACAGCACTTACCAGGGTAACCGGTAATGAGGCTGCATTTTGATCTTGTTTATACTTTGTAGAGGTTTTCCCTGTATATGAACTTACTTTTATAGACTACAGAAGATGAGTACTCTCTGATCATTCAGCCTAAAAGGGCGTGCTTTTAATAGAGAGCCTTCCTGTGCTTCTTGTGCCATATCTGGTCAGAACTCAAACTTTATATCTGGTTGCCTTAGAACATTTATGCTTTAAACATCCCCTCATCATCATGTTTGTTAAACTTACAGCTTTGTAGGTTCACCCTGAAAGCAGAGGTGGATATCTTCCCACCTGCTCATTCTGAAACATTTTCATCAGAGGTCCAGATGTTATGACCATGTTTGTGCCATAATGAGCCAGGAGAAAGGAACTAGATATGGAAGTGAACCCAATCCAAGATTCCTGACAGCAAAGCATGCACTGTCATTGTGCTGACCTTGCCCTAAATTAAAAACAAGGCTGGGCACTGTTCTACTGATGTAAGGCAGTAATGTCAGAGAGACATGACCTTCTCTGCTGATGAAGGTTGTTGACCAGAAAATAGCAACTCTGCATGAAAAAACCACACAAACAACTTTGAAAGGAAAACAGAGAGGTTGAAGTAGGCAGATATTCCTTGGCTGACACATTACATAGATCTAGAGTGATGAGAAGGCCATTGCGAGCACAGCCAGACTGAGAAGGGGGCATGAGTTTCCAAGGGTTACAGACCCGCCCTTTCCTTTCCCTCCTCAAGATGAGGCTTGAACAGAATATACAGGCTGCTGCACCTTGTCCTATGACCAAAAAGAAATTAGGTTGAAGATGCCTGCAGGAGCTGTCTCTTTGCTTTCCATCCAAGTTTTAAATTATTAGTCTGCGTTAATAAAATCCATTAAGGTTATCTGAACAAATCTTTCTATAATTTTATAAATCACATAATAAGTGTGTGAACTCAGCTGTACTATTCCTTAGTTAAAACATGTAACTGCTGACTGATATGCAGGCAGGTAACACTGCTGGTTAAAGTAGTTTAAATTCAATGGGCACATCGGTAAAGAAGTTATCTAAGGACCAAAGCAATCAGAACAAAAGATGCCCATCAGCTGTCGTGAATTTATGAGGGTGTGGGAGTGGATTAACAGAGGGATTTACCCCCTTCAGAACATCTTTCATTAGGAGAAAGTAAAACCTCTGTGAGAGGGTACCATGACAGCATCTAAATTGCCTGATCTGAAGGCAATGCTTCCTGTTAGCTGTCACTGCTTCCTCCAGCTTTTACTTGGCAGCAAGCCAGAAATGAGCACATCTCGGCAGCCATCCTCAAGCTCAGCTGTCTCTGTGTGTGTATGAGCATTTATCATGTGTCGTCTTCAATTTGTTCCCACTACACTGCCATTTCAGGACAGGGAGTAGAAGAGAAGGAACACTTAACAATGTTTAGGCTCCCGGTATGTGGGACTACTGGTTTTCTTACTGGGTCATAGTACATTATTTCTTCTTTGTGGTCATTTCAACTGCACCTCAAGAAGAGTTGTCACAATGTAAAATGACTTGGCCTGTAGGAAAGTAGCTCCTCAGGGCCTGGGTTGGGTTCATCAGGAAGGGTTTTACATGGAACCTTGGCCCACAGGATTCAGAAGAGAGAAGGTGAACAGTAGTCAAGACATCTTCATCTATCCATTGACTCCTTCCCTTTGCCCCCCTTTCCAGGAAATTGAAAGCTCCATGCTGGGGTGATAGATCACATAAAATAGAAACACTGTATAGGCAATGCCACACTGAGACAACATTTTACATGCCTGCTCTGGTCACCTGCCTCTCCTCTACAGGACAGAGCGGAGATGAACTCTGTTGTGGCAGCATGCAAGGGAGAGCTCACAGGGGTGTTCCCCTGATAAAAGGGAAACCCTTCCTCTTAAGTCCTGTCATCCAGAAGAATGTCAAATCACGGACAGACGAGATGCCGAAGTCCCCACATATACACAGGAACTGCAGAACAGCAGGTTCAGTGATTTTCCAAATCCCACTCCAAGAGGCTGTGAATGAGCCAAGGGAGCTGAGCCCAGGTACGTAAGCATAACTTGGTGTGCTCAGTATGCAACCACACAGCTGATTTCCTGAGAAAGGTCAATAAACTGGCCAGAATGGACTGATAAGAAGGAAGATATTTTAGCAGCTGGCAAAGGGAGGGTAGGAAAGCATAGCCCATACAGCAATGCCTCAATGAAAAGATGGTTCTTGTTTGGCATCAAGAAGAGCAGTGTGCTTCAAGAGAAGCTCACATCACTCCTACACATTTCTGTGGCCAAGAAACTGCCTTACAAAGTTATTACATTAACCTGCATAGAAATTATTTGGGATATTATAAAGAGGCTGACTTAATCATCATTATTTAGGGCAAAGCTAGGACTTCTCCAAGGTGATAAGTCAGAATGTACTAATTAGAAAGAATCAAGTGCAGAATCAGCCTGATTTAAAAATCATCTTAAGTGAATCAGAAAGCAGATGTGCCTTTAGTTGATGGCAATGAGGAAATAAAGTCTGTAAGACCTCAGGCTGGGAGGCTGGGATGGAGAAGAAAGAGATTTAACAAGCAGAATCACTTTATGGCAATTTGCTAGGGCAGTAACTATTCTTCCATAAATACAATCAGTTGCCAGGAACTGAAAGAAAAGTCTGGGGGAAGCCCATGCAGGACCTGAAGTCTTCTATCATCCAGTTTATTTTGTTACAATTAATTTACATACATACAAAGATGGGAGAATTATCTCCTGAGAAAATAGACACATGCATGCCTTACTTACCACCCCTGTGAAGGCGTTGGCCAATCCCTCTAGGAATCATGTCCAAAAACCTGAAGGACAAGAAGATGACCTGAAGTCATTAGCATGGATCATCATGCTCAGATATCCTGACAGCCTTTTACAATGATAGGACTTCAGGGAAGAGCACTGTATCATGTTCATCTTGTCTTAATCAAAGCTTTCGACCTTGTCTCCCATAGCACCATCATTGTTGCATTGATGAAATACAGGCTAGGTAAGTGGATAGCAAGTTGAACTTCAAACTGGTTGATTCACTCAACAGATTTCAGTCAGCAGCATGAAGTATAGGACCACTAATACTGTACCCCAGGGATCCACAACAGGGCCAGAACTAAGAACTGGCCCAATCTAACAACTGCATTAGTGATCTGGCTGACCTGACTGTGTGTTCACCCTCATCAAGTTGTGCAGATGACACAAAATTGGATGGAGTACCTAATACACCAGATGAATGTGCTGTCATTCAGACAGATTTTGGCAGGATGGAGAAATGGACTGACAGGAATTTCAGTGTTCAACAAAGATAGATGCAATGCCTTGCACCTGAGGAGGAATAGTATGCACCTGTATAGGCTGCGGCCGTACCAACTGGAAAGCAGCTCTGCAGAGGAGGACTTTGGCATCCTAGTGGACAGCAAACTGACCATGAGCCACAAGTGCACTGCAAGTAAGGCCAGCAGCATCCTGGGCTGCATTAGGAAGAGCACTAACAACAGGTCAAGGGAGGGTATTCTTCCCCTCTCCTCAGCACTGGTGAGGCAGAACTGCAGTGCTGGGTCCAGGCCTGGGTTCCCCAATGCAAACCATACATGGGTATAGGTTTTAAGGAAAAAGGTCTCTTCTGTGTGGTATGGAGGGAAAGAGAGAAGGGGTTCCCTGCTATCCCCTTTGTTCCATGGGGGCAGAGAAGGGGGGGCGAGACAAAGAGTTCCAAGCAGTTGCAAGGCAGAGGCTAAACTGTTTATTCAAAAAACCACGAGGAAATGTCCAGTCCTGGGGGCAGTCCCCAGGTTTGGCAGGATTGGGTGAAAACTGAGGAAAAGGCAGGGTCAAAGGTCCACTAACCAATAGAACTGGGAGAGGGGCAGGGCTGGCTGGGGCCCTGGCCTGCCCCCTCCCAGCCACGAGGCACCGGGGTAACAGAAAGCCCAAGAACCTTGGGGCTCTTGAGCAAGGGTGGGCACCGCCCGGCCCAAGACAGAGCAATCCAGCCCAATAGCTGGGTCATCAAGGGAGCAAAAGGGCTCCAGGAAACACAAAGAAGGCTGGCCAGGGTAGATACAATGGATAGGGTGTGGCAGTCATCAAACCAGCACAGACAGAGTAACAGAAGTAAGCAGGGCAACAGAACCAGAAAAACTGCTTTTTAAAACAGTGTCTGAGTTTTTTAAGGTGTTTGTCCAGCGATGTTTTTGGAATTTATTTCAGCATCTTCCCACACATGGGCATAATGCAAGAGGTTTAGCAAATGGCCACAAAAGTGATAAAGGGCTTGGTTTCTAACATACAAGGAAAGGCTGAGAGAGGAAAGGCTGTCCAGCCTGGAGAAGAGATGACCCAGGGAGATCTCATCACTGTATATAAATACCTGATAGGGGGAAGAAAAGAAGATGAAGACAGGCTTTTTCTTAGTGACAGTACAAGAGGCAATGATACTAACTGAAACACAGAAAAATCAATTTAAACATGAGAAATAAAAACATTTTCACTGTGAGGCTGGTTGAATATCGGGACCAAGAGATATTGTGATGTCTTTGTTCTTGGAGGTGTTCGAAATACAACTGGACAGTCTTGAGCAATCTGCTAACAGTCCTGATCCTGAGCAACCTGCCCTAGGAGACACTGCATTGAGCATGAGGGTTTGGACTAGATGATCTCCAGGGGCTTCTTCCAAACTCAACCATGCTGCTCCCTTAACCTCAGGGCCTTGACAGTGGGAAAGCTGACACAGCTCTGCAAAGGAAAGAGAAGCTTAAGGGTAAAAAACAATGCTTGTTTGCCACAGCATACTTCCAAGTGGCACCCCCAGCTGAGTTATTACACTGGTGACCTAATTAAACCACATCCTTTCCATCTTGTTTTTCTTCTTCCATGGTTATCAAAGACAATGTTCTCATCTGAGTAGTACCATTCCAGTTCTAAATCTGCTTCTACATTCCTTTCAGTGCTACATACACTATTCTTCATTGCCAGGGGCAGCTGCATGAAAATAGGACTTTAATTAGAAGAGAACATTTCCTAGTCTCCTCACCTCCCTAGGGGATGTCCTGCATCTCTAAGGGTAGCTGTCTATCCATTATTTACCACCATACAGGCTCAGAGAGCTCCAGCAAGGATCATGTCTTCAGTGAAGCAGTGTGTTCCCAAAACCTTTGATGATGGGTTATAGGGCTCCAGAGAAAGAATCACACTGTAGGTGAGTGCTTTGGGGCCTGCCTTTCAAAACAGAGATGCCAAAATTGGAAAAAAACCACTTGCCTGTAAGGGCCCCATTCATATGACTTTGGATCTTCACTCACTGCATGTCAGTGAGACTACCCTGAAGGCAACAGACTTGTGATGACACACAGGGATGTGCTCATTTGCCTGTATAATTTATGCTTCAGTGTTAATGACTGCACCTATTTTAATGATTTCAATTCTCCAGCAAGGTGAAGGATAAGAGGTAGTCAGTCCATTTGTAAAATACAGCTTTGGATTCCACCAACAGCAGAAAGCCAAAATAAGTGAAGAACAGTGCAAAACATAGTAACTGCTTAAGAAGGCTTGTTCAAAAAGGGAGCAGGAGAAAACCCAGACTTGACTGCCAGAATGTCTCAAAACATCAGCTGCTCTTTTGGGATGTAGCACTCTTCTCATCACACCACAGGAGCACGGTGGTCTGTCAAGTAACAGGAAATGCACACTCTAAGCAGCAATTTCTCATCTGTTTGAAGGCAGTGATACCAAGTATCCGGTCACAGCCTTGGCACTGGAGGAGCTATGCTGGACTTCCCTGCAAAGTTTCATGGAGGATGTTTTATATTTTTTCTTGACTTACTTTAGGTAAAAGGGACGAGGTTTCTTACTGCACAGTATTTCCTCTGAATGCGTGTAAGCAGTATCCTCGTCTTCGGCTGAGCAGCCTACTTAAGTAGCATTTGCCTGCCAACATGAAAACTCCAAGAGCCTTTTGCTTTGCAGGCATTGTTTCTTCAGTTCATTATCTATTTATAGTTCTTGCCTTTGATCGATGTTTGTATTTAACCTTGTATTTCTTAATTTGTAGGTCAGTCTGTATTTACCATGCTTAATTTATTAGGGCAGATTCTTCTTCTCAGTCAGCTTGGTGGGGGAGGAAAGTGTGTTTAGGAGTTGTAAATCATTCCAAACAGATCTCATCTAGTAACCTTAGTAACTGAGTTTTATACTGGAACAAGTAATACTTTTATGGTGATATTTTTTCAGTGTGAATAATAGGAAAATAATGATAAAACAACACATTTGAGGATGAACTTAGCAATAAAAATTGCTATAAAAGCAGCAGCTTGTTTCAGAGCAAAATTATTGCCAATCCTTTTCCAGAACCTCTGTAAATTGTCCCAAAGCAAAGCATTTCTCCTGTGTACACTGTAAGCTAATTCTTCTATTACTGCATCTTGTAATGCAGACTCTAAGCATATTTTATTGAACCTGAAGTCACAAGCTTCGTTTAGCAGTAATGTGTGCTGCTTTGATAGAAAGGATCATGAGGACCATAACCTTCATCAAATATCGCTTTCCATGACAAAGGCAAATTCTTCGAAATACACCAGAACATTCCTGTCTTATCTAAATGATCTTGAAAGTCTGGATAAGCACCAGCTCTCTGCATGTCACTGCATCTAAAATTACTATTAGAAAAATCCTCATCTGACCAGGAGGCACCCAGACTCCTCTCTGGTGTGATTTCTTAACTCACTCAGGTGTCTCAGGCACCTAAAGTCGAGTTTTTGCAAATACTTCTTCCCTGAGCTTGACATGTGGTCTGTGCCCAGCTACGATCATAGAATGGTTTTGATTGGAAGGCACCTTAAAGATCCTCTAGTTCCAACCCCCTGCCATTGGCAGCGACACCTTCCGCTAGACCTGGTTTCTCAAAGCCCCATCCAGCCTGGCCTTAAACTCTTCCAAGAATGAAACATCCAGCGTCTCTGGGCAACCTGTTGCAGTTCCTCACCACCATCACAGTAAAGACAGTCTCTAATCCAAAACTACTCTCTTTCAGTTCAAATTCATTCCCCCTTGTCCTTTCCCTATATGCCCTTGTAAATAGTCTCTCTCCATCTTTCTTATAAGCTTCCTTCAGGTACTGGAAGGCTGCAATTAGGTCATTCTGAAGCCTTCTCTTCTTCAGGCTGAACAATCCAAATTCCCTCTGCCTTTTCTTCCATCCTTCTAATAATTTTGGTGGCCCTTCTCTGGACATACTCCAATAGGTTGATGTTTTTCCTGTGCTGAGGACCCCAGAGTGGGATGTAGGACTCCAGGTGGGGTCTCACCAGAGGGGCAGAGGGGTAGAGGGGCAGAATCGCCTCCCTCTCCCTGCTGGCCATGCTGCTTTTGATGCAGCCCAGGATATGGTTGGCTTTTTGCACTGCAAGCACACATTTCCATAGTATGGAAACTAGACCTTTAGCTGTGATCCTCGAGGTAGCTGATCTGAGAGGTGGTTTCAGAACATGCTTAACTCATGCCACATCCTCAGACACCATTCTCTTTTCAAACCCGGTAATGAGAGGAAGATAGGAACTTCTCTTATGACAGCAGTAGGCCAAAGCCCATCATCCCTTTATCACTGCCCTAGGAGGCAGAAGACCTCAAATGAGAGTGAGGCAGACCCACACACGCCATGTCTTACCTCTAGTCTACACCTCCCAGTTTGTGTGAATTTGGTTCTTTCCAGACTAACAAGGGAATGAAATCTTGCCTCTTGGGGAAAGCCATGGCCTCCAGGATATCTGCACATTTTTTTCAAGGAAAACACAAAGAAGCATCTTCTGACCCATGAACACTACCATTCCTGAGGGATGAAAGTACCATCCTACTGCCTCACAAGCACACATCTAGGCTAGGCTACTCTTCTGGTTAGCATAGCCCACGTGCTCAGCACACTGGCCTGGAAGCCTCTGTCACAAGTGTGGGACTTCCTGTGCACACGGATGTCCAATGCAGGGCTCCAGGTCCTGGATTGCTCGTCTCAGCATTGTGTGTTGCAACCTCTGACTTTTAGACACACTGGTACCTTTTCAGGTCTAGCCTGATGGAGTGTTTCTCATTGTGCTACGAGGCTTTGAATGCACACCAGAGCCACAGTGACTCCTCACAGACACATAAACCAGCACTAAGTTAAGTTTTGCCACAAGTCTTGTCATACCACGATGCCTGGGCTGAAACAGTTTGCTATTCAATACTGTGGCTCTCACAAGTACTGAACAATTATTTGGGCCAAGAACAGCCAAATGGCATGGAAATTGAAGTGGGACATTATGTGTTCATACAGGGCAAGAGTCACTGGCTTTCTCTGTGCAAAAAGTGCCATCAGCTCTTGAATAAAACAGGTCGAAAGGCTCATCAGGACAGCATGGGGAGATGCTGTAATCTGCTTTTGATAGCATGGGTGCTCCACACAGACTTCAAGATTACCCACTATGTGAAGACTGAGTCTCTGTGAATTGTATGGCAAGATATCTTCTCTGGGACACCAGCTTTTCTGTTTGAGCCTATTTCTGTGCTACCCCCAGCAGCTGACTGGCTTCAGAAAGATACTCAACCCCACTTACCTTCTCTGAGAGGAGATAACATCCTCTGTGAGTCACAACTACAGCACAAGGTCTTTTCCAGATGGAGAGGTTCAGTGGCTTGGCTGGAGTACGGAGCTTCCTTCTGCAAATGTACCTCATACTCCCATCACTTTCTGGTTTGTGCATCTGTCATCATCTGTGTGAGAGCATAACAATGCCCCAGACACTATTTCCAGCAAAGAACATCATCAACCCCTGCCAGGATGCTAGGACTCTTTTTTTTTTAGCCACTGCAGATTTACAGAATGGCCTTCTAATAATTTTTTTATTGCTAATTCCACTCTCTATCATTCTGCTCATCTACTCAGACTGTCTCTTCAGTCTTCTCTGGGTATGGGATGAGAACCAGGTTTGAAATCTGGAGAGGCAGCAGCATCTGTGACCTTTCTCTGCAAACAGCAGGCAGCAGACAAGACCGAGGAAGGTGCTCAGCAGGAGAGGCAAGGCAAGAGGGAAGCAGGAGGAGTAAGAGTAGCCTGAGAGCTAACACAACTATTCTAGCTGGAATAGCATGGCATGCTCAGTGGCAGAAGTACTCAGAAGTATGTCTACAATTTCTTAGGTACCATATAAACTCCGATAGAAATAGCAGGAGTTGAAGGCATTGAACACCTGGAAATGTTTGATTTTTTGAGATTCTCAGTCAACTATATGTATCTTTCTTTTTCTTCTCTCTTTTTTTTTTTTTTTTGCACAAAAGGAGAATCCCAGAACCTTTCTGAGAGACCCACAGAAGAAATGAGGCTGATCAGGGCAACTTTTAAATGCTAGTCATCACCCTTGAAGCTTTCCTGAGAGATTTCCTTTTTCTGCCTGCTTTTTTTTTTCTCCTTTAAATATGGGACTGAATTGTATTTCACCACATAAATGTCAGAAAAGCCTTACATCCGACCACTTGAAGTATAGCTCTCCCATGATATCAAGACTGTGAATTAAAGTTCACTTTTGGCAAGCTCACAGAGTCTTGGTCCCTATCTGCTAAATACATTAGGTTTCCAAATAATTTCACAAGCTGTTCCAGATAAGCACACAATAAGAAGGTGAGGCGAATAGATTTAATGACTTCTGTTTTTTCCCAGCCAAGTTTTTCATCTCAGAAGTTAAAGTACAAAATCACTTGGACGTTTCTGTTACTGGTAACTTCTAGACTGTGCTGGTGTGCCAACAAATTACTGATGGCCACAGTACCACAGAAACCGATAATGGCCTTGCATGGGGCATGGCTCTTGTGAATGGGGCACTGAAGGCATTTGGGTTTTTATTGTTGTTTTCAAAGCTCACAAAGTCAGGCTGGAGTATTTGGGTTGAGTTTCTACAACTAGGTAGTCAGAGAGGGGGACGTGGGAATCAAGGTGAGAGTCCTTTCTGCATTTGAGTTGATCGAAGTTGCTGGAGCTTTTGTTCAGCCCCTAGCAGAGAGTGCTAACTACAGAAAAAGGAGACTTCAGCTTGGAAATTTTAGTTCTTAAATTCACTCACTCATGATCAGCCCTCAGAGCACAGAGGTTACATTTATATTAGTTTAATATTTATGAGCCATGAAACAAGATGTTTCTGGTGAATAAAAGGTGAACTTCTATGTGAGCATGTAAAACTGAACTCTGTTTGGCCTTGATATTTTGAAGATAAAGTGTTGAACTTGAAGCCAGAAGAGGAATTTGTGCTGACCCTCCTGACCAAAAAGGTGACACATTCTTGCCCAAGTGAATTAAATTACTGTCTTTAACCTCTCAGTGCTGCTACTGACACTGACATCACCACTTTGCTGCAAACAGTCCATCTCCTTTCTCAAGAAACCCCAGCTCCTGTCATCAAGGTATTCAATAGTTTGAAACAAGGAGCTCTGAGACAGTTTGGATTTCTTCATAACCCTGATCTCATTGTGAACTATGAAACAACTGCATTAAGTGCTTCCTTCTTGTCAATTTGCCTCTCCCATTGCTCTGATGTTCCTGTTTTCGTAAGTGTCCTTCATGTAAGGAGACAAAATGTTTCTGATAATTTAAACACATACTATGATCTCCCCTTTCTTTTCACATCCGCCAGGAAAACTGAAACCAAAGAACAGCAAAACCTGTTCTATCTGGTACACAGATCTGCCCCCCATTGCAAGTTGTATCAACTTGTGACTTTTCCTGCTATTTGCAGACAGGAGGAGGGGAGCACAATTTTTCCTGCCTGAAATCTCATAGTACTGATGCAACTGAGGACTCCAGCCATCCCATGCAGCCCAGTGCTGCCTGCTGGAGGGCTGGCTGGTGCACCTTAAGAGCGTATTTCCAGCATGTCTGCACTGAATTTGCTTTCCCAAGAGGAACCGGTTTCAAAATGTAAAATATACATAAGCCTAATGTTATTAAGAACGGCTTCCTGAGTGCTGCCTGTTTCTGCTGGCATGCAGCTGACCTTAAAGCTGCCACCCTGCCTTTGCTTCTAACACACAGTCAAATAGGTGTGTGGGTCTCCCATTAATACATTGTCACCAGCCGGCAGTGACCATCTCTACCTCTGCATCCACCTAATGCAGCAATTGCACACAGTATTTGCACTCAGAGCTTCACACCTAACAATATTTCAGCACCTCTTTAACTGCTTTATCCATTTTTACCCATTTGCAAGCCTCAGGCTCCCAACAAGTAGATGTTAAGTGGAGCTTGTAAATTAAAAACCTATATGCTGCAGGCTTTTAGCGTTAAAAGACCCCCAAATTCTCCTAGTTCATACTGTCTGCCATTAACATCGACTCCATTGTCAGTAGGTAAATCTGGTGGTAATATTTGCCTGTTAAACAGTCTGTCACAGGCTTCAATTCACTGGCATTATCACTTTCCAGTGTTAGAGAGCAAGTTCAGAGGATTGCAAATTTCTGAAAGTGTTCTGCCCAAGGAAGATAAATGTCCATTTTTACATCAATGTTTGGTGACAGAGAACTAGAAAATACTTAAAAGAAAGAAGAAATTAAATCTGCTGGTCCTGGTATAAATTAGTTGCTCTTAATGGGCTTTTCTGATAACACAGAAGAGGCAGTTGTGTCCAACCACAGCCCCGGAAGGTAAGAACAATATCCTCATCTGGACTCAGATATTGATCTGCTGGGTAGCCTGGGGCTTGCTGACATCTCTTACTCCTAGTTCTCTCAGCTGATGGCAGGTCCAGGAAGCAGAATAAACCAACTGTATTTGAACAGCAAGGGCAGCCATCCAAGTGGCCCACCTTTAAAACATGGATCAAACCCTTTTTTCCCCCCAGCTTCCTTATGGCTTATGTTTTCTCTAACAGAGTCTTTCCACTGTAAGTCTTAGCCAAATAAGTTCATGACTGTGAACAAACTGGTGATGCCATTCTCTTTCTGATCTCAGTCGTGTTTTTGAGAAAAATATAACAGCTTTGAAACTGAAAAAACTTGGGTCAGCTTGAATGCATGATATGAAAACATTTTGAACCTTTGCATTTTAAGTCTTACATTTTCTGACTCATGAAAACATTTTGAAGCTTTAGGCTTTAAATCTTGTATCTTCTGACCAGCTCCATGGGAATATTACATATCCTACAGAAATGTTGTCAAGAGTAGCTAAAGTATCACAGTGTCAGTCAGTCATTTTTGCAGGGGATGAAGCAGGGCTGTGTTCTGTTACGGGACTTTGGAGATCTCAACTACCATGTAAGTATAAAATGCTACTGAAATGTCAGATACACGCCAAGGCAGAGTGTGCAGATCCAAAGGCTCAGGGCAGAACGGTTCTGAAGCACCAAAGTTATGCTTGGTGCTTAGGGCATATAAAAAGCGCAGAACAAAATCCAGTTCAAATAAATAAGATCATCTTTCTTATGAAAGTGATATTTAGTATTTCTCCCTCAAGGCTTATAAACAGCTGCAACTCAGGCAGAATAGATAGTACAGCTTTCCATGATACTAGAAACTGGAATACGACCCTTTCCAAGTGTTGTTTTTCCTTCCGGGTGCCATGACTTCTCAGTGTGGTGGCTCCACTGAGTAAGGAGGTTGTCAGTGCTCTTCAGGATGTGCTCACAAATTGCAGAGAAAGAATCTGCCTAGGACAGAAAGGCAGAAGGATATGTTAGTCAGATAGAGATATGCATGCACAAATCACTAAGGATCAGTTTATGAATATGTGCTGGTGTTATTAAAGTCTCCTCAGACATTAATGGCAAGCCACACTAAAACCAGGTAGATTTTATCTTTGTTGTCAGGGATCAGATCCAGTTACTGAGCAAATTCAGAGACTTGAAAAAGCATTCAGGTCTTTGCTAATGACAGTTTTTCTCAGTAAATTCTCAAATGCGCTGGAACTTGCCAGAAGTCTGTGGCTGTGGTAAATATGCATTCCTCATGCTAATCCTAAATTGAGTATAGATCCCTCACTTTAGACCAGTAGTTCCTTCCTGTTCTCATCTGTTCTCTGGTTTTCCTGCTTCCCTGACTGCTGCAGCATTCCTGGAAGCTGGAGCAAACCCCATGCACACCCAGGCTGGGAGTGTGAGTGCCTCAACTCAGGGCAGTGGCAGGAAGGCACAGAGGGAGCTCTGAACTCTGAACTGTGGAGAAGCTTTTTTCAGGGTCTCCTGCAGCTTTTAAGCTTTGGGTGGAATCAAGGAGGGCAGATGACAAAGCTTATGTTTCCAGTAGGCCAACCTGCTTACACGTGTGGAGAAGCATCATAGCGGGGATAGCTGGCACACTGTAATGCTCATGTTGTCACTCAGGCATCCGAATTCTGGCTGCAGATTTGTTCGCTCTCTGTCACAGAGAAAGACACAAGCACAGAAAAGCAGAAAACAGCTAATTAACTTTCTCAGTTGGCCAGGGAACCAAACTGATATGTTTCAGAGAGATTCACAACCTTCAGGCAGAGACTGTGGGTGAGAGGGATAAAAAGTGGTGATGTAAGGTTTTCCATGAGAAAACTAACTTGCTGGTGTAAAGTTGATAATGAATATTGTCATTGCAGCATTAAGCTGAGTCACTTCCCAATAGGCTCTAGATCAGGCAAGAAGAAAGAGGCTGTCTCCATTTACTCTTCCAACAGATGCAGCCTGGGTTTCTTCCTCATTGATGGACTAGAGAAGGGTGGGAGTGAATTCAGTGAATTCTTCAACTTTCTGCATCTTTCTATCTACTCTACAATAGATTGAGTAAGCTTTGGTCATAGGGGTGTTTAGAGAGGTTGGAGCTTTTTTCTGCGAAGCCTGCATTTACCCAGATTACTTGTGCATGGGAAATATATTCCTTGCAGAGCTATGCTTTATCTCATGATCCAAACCAGCCATCACTGATTCAATGACCTGAGACCACACACTGAAACTTAGGTGACCTGGGCAGCATGAATAGTGAATCAATGAAGTCTAGAGAAAATCTGATGATGAATATTTGGTTGGGCTTCCCAGCAAGGAGAAAATAAAGATAGTTAGAGATTACAACAGATTACTACAAATTACTCCATAAATATAGGTCTGTGAAAAACTCATGAACAAGAAAAGAAGTGAATAACTCATCATTATTTTCAGGGAAATATCTCTTTTTTTTTTTTTTTGGTAAACTAAGCAAATTAAATCCAGAAATTATGGAGAGATTAGGAGAAATATTTAAAGTTCAAATTATAGATATATAAATTATACTTCACCTATAAAATTCTAGAACTTGAACATTTTTCTTTCACTTCATTTTTATAGAAAATTTTGCCAGGAGCTTTCCATTACCTGCACTTTGTATCAGCATTTAGCAGAGAGTCTGTGCAACAAACTTTCAAGATATTCCTCAAAATATGTTCCCCTAAATAAGATGAGAATTTAGTTTTAAACATGAATTACCCAGGCCTGAGCTCTGTGGTGGTCTTAAAAAAAATGGAAAAAAATTTAGTAATACTAATAAGGAATTTGATACACACAAATTTCCACTGACTTTATATAATATCCTTGTTTATCCTTGAACCTTCACATTTTAGTGACCCTTGCTTATCTTAATTTCCAATATTACAGGAATGGAGCCTAGATCAGGAGTGATGTTAACTCAGTGAGTTTCTTTTTGCTGACTTAAGACAGACCTGAGACATTGCTATAGTATATTTTGCTTTTCCTACCTGATGTGGACTTTCTTCATGCTAAAGTTTTCTGTGGCACATTCCTTAGAAAACAAGAGGTTTAGAGTCAAAGATATCTCTGCTGGGCACATCTGAAACTGCTAGATCAAGAAATAAAATAACTGGGACTTCTTATTCATAGTTTGCTAAAAGTTGTCATGCTGTTTAAATAAAAACTCACAACTTGTCCCAGGCCTGGAAGGCTGGGTTTCTACTGATGTCTTCAGGTTTTGCTTGTTTAAGAAGGATCCCAAACATAGTCAGCTAATTTCAATAAATTAAAAAATACTAAATTTGAAATATGGGAAGCTATGTGTGCAATAGCTGGTGTTTTAAGCACCTCAAATAAGGTGCTAGCAGGTCCCGTAGTCGTGCTAACCTGTTATTCATTAGTCTTCTGATGCATCCAAATTCCAAGATAAAATCATAAACTCAGTGACTGGCATGTAGAAAGGGCTGAATTTCTTAACTCATTATGCAAGGAAGATTATCTCAGAATGGCGTGTCATCTCAAAACTGGATTTTTATACAGCTTGAGAATTAAAACTGTGCTAGACTTAAGATTATCTCACATTCAACCAGCACATTGTCACAGAATCTATTTTAAACATTCAGAAGTGTCATTATCACTATTATGATTGCTCATTACCTAGACTAATAGGAGCTCCAAGCTCCTACCAAGGTTATGGAGCCAGTACAAAAGAAAGTTTACAGTTATCATTTGCCTGTACAGTTCGAAATCTTCAAAATATTTCAAAACCGTCTTTAAAAGAAGACAGACCATTTTCTTGAAATTCTGCTTGGAGGGTTTTTGCTTTGTTTGAAAAGAACAAAGAACCTTATTTTAGATTTGCAATCAGACCAAGCCTGAAAACAAATGCAGCCATATAACCTGATGTGAGACAAAAGGTAGAAGAAATTATTTTCTGAACAGTGTTGCAAGAGAAAACAAATTTGAGCAGATAAGGAGAATTTTCTCATTAAATAACAGGACTAGAGCAAAATGTGAACTATCAGAGCTCACCTGCCTTTCTTCACTTTCATTCACTTTCTTTCAGCTTTAGTCTTGGCAAAACACCTATATTTGGTGTGGAATTGTATCTTTGAGGCAGCCCATTGCTGCAAGAAGATTTGCGAAAATGGGCAATGTGTGATAAAATAAAATATTACACACTTCTCTGTGTTACAGATGGGGAAATAAACAGACTCGGCATCAGTGAGTAGATTTTGCATGAATGCATTCCACTTGACCTGCAGATTTGATTGTGGAGTGACCCTTAAGTGGATGGTTATATCTAAATGGAAAACAGCCAAAACCCAGCTTGGCACTGGCAAAACAAACTCACCTCTTCAGCTGCCGTGATCTAGGAGGGTGCATCTGCCTGTCCCTTGCAGTTTCCCTGTGTACTGTGAAACCATCGGTCTAGCTAAGACTGAGACAAAGGCTTCAGTCACACACTTCCCATGCCTGAGGGGACTGCTTAACGATTCTGCCTGCTGAATTTAAGAGCCCTCTACTCTCTGTCTTCTCCTCTAATAGTTATCAATGTACCATGATCAAGACACCTCCAAACCTCTTTGATAACTGAACTCTTGGAGGATGATTTCTCTAGCATTCATATTGTCTTTCTTTTTGTTTGTTTTTAAAATTTCTTTGCATCTTTTCATTGTCCATTCAGCTCTAAGACACTAGAAGTAGAAACAAATTGCAGAGATGTCTTCAGCAGCCTTGCACAGAAAGGCAAACCTCAGCCTCCACAACAAAGGTGAGCATCCTCCTAGGTATTTACCCAAAGTCACGGTTGCTGTCTGCTTGCCATTAGCTTTTTTTGGGGACCTTCCAGTCTCTTGGTCATCCTACACAACATCTCATACATTTCAAGTGGGAGTGCCTAATGAATGGGCAGTTTTCAAGGTTACCTGATGCCTGAATATGAGACAACATGGCAAATATTAATTGCGACTCTATTCTTGACTGTATGAGACAGCAGGGAATAAAGAACAAAGTCATAGTGGGCAAATTGCCTGGAAGCAAAAGATGCTGCTGCTGACTTCAGCTAGCAACCTACTATGTTAACATGCTGGACTTTTATTAGTTTATTTAGGGTTTAGTGTGAATTTCTTCCATACATCAAAATATTTTCAACCATGCAAGAGAGAAGAAGTCAACCTCGTTTGCTTTCTTTCAGGGCAACACAGATGCCCACCTAATGTGAATGGAGTCCCACTCAGAAAACAACTGAAGAGCAGAAACTAGGCAGTATGACCAGGGAGTCACTGTGATCCCTTTATCAGGGTTATGAAACACTCAGCTTTCTCTTTTGAGTAATGATGAAATTTAAACTATGTGAGATGAAACATCTGCGAGTACAGAAAAGTTTAACTGGGGACATGGACTGTTTCTGTCAGAGCAAAATGCACAACATGCATTCCACAGAAACGTGGTGAGGGAGACACAAGGCTCCTGGAGCAGCATGTTGATAGGGGTTATGCAGAAAAATCAAGACACTGTACAAATTAAAAGTCGCAGGGGGGTTCTTTCCCTTTTTTCTTTCTTTTTTTTTCTTTTTTTTTTCTTTTTTTTTTAATTAAGCACCTTGTTTCCAACTGCACCATCTGTGGTACCATATTTGGTCTTTATAAGGTACTCTCAAAAGAAGAATAATTATGCATTTAGTAACAAGACAGTACTTTTAATATTTCCTGTAATATGTTCTTAAGTCTAATCCATATGTTTTCAGAAGATTGTATCATAGATAATCAGTGGGAAGCCAGAAACGTGGTAATAAATATGTGTGGTAGCAAAGCTGAGAAAGAAAATGATGATGCTCTCCCCCCAGACCTTTTTCCTGCACTCCCTCTAAGACAAGTAGGTGGTAATGTTTTCATTCCCAGTATTTGGTCATTGGAGCAAAGAAAGCAGCCTCAACCATGAGGAAAATGGGCATAATAGAGACATATTAACATGAAACAACATCAAAGAAGAGAATAAAGAATTTCCCTCCTTAAAATCATACTTTTAGTATAGCAGCAGCTTCAAATGAGAAACAGGTTGTGTGAGCTGCCTGACACACTATGTTACATTACATTACATTACTCTGAGGACAACACAACAACTCACTCTAAAAGCTGCAGAGACCAGTTTGAGAACTGGCACCACAATGACAGGAAAAAAAATCTGCCCTAAATCTGGGAAGAGTTTTTGACAATTATCTATTCAGAAATACTTCAAGCACAACAAGAACAGTATCTAACACACAGCTTGTAAACTGCCATGATTTATTAAAGTAACAACATTTTGAGAGCTGGGAGGTATAAAACTGAGCCCATGGGAAAAAGAAACAACCAAGAAATCAAAGAGTCAGAGAATGGTGCTGTGAAAGGTAAACCATGTAAAAGAAGTTAAAGATGGAAAAGTCCTGCTAGGTCATGTAAGTCAGTGCCCTTACAAGTGCAGGAGAGAGAGAGAACAAGAGAGAGAGAACAACAAAAGTGCTCTGGGCTTGAACATCATACACTGGCTGAGGTTGCAGTGGCAAATTGCAGAGAAAATGGGCAGCCACCTCCAGGGAGGGGCTCTGCTGTGACCTCAGGGAAACCAGCAACACAAGGCTTGCTTAATCTTGACACCTGCCTATTACATCTCTCTTGGAAAGGAGAAGTATCTTGGAAAGACAGTCACAAATATCTGCCCTAAAGCTATTCCTTTTCCATTGCTGATAAATAAAAGACAGTGAAAAATTCCATGCGTGAGAGGACACAAGGTCAGCAAAGGAGAGATGGGACAGAATTAGGTGATGGATTGGATCCTTCTGGACCAGCTACATTTCCAATTATTTGTAGGAATAGGTCAGTGACAGCAGTGCAAGCTGCTGCACTCAGAGGTAACAGAACATAGAAATGAGGAGCGGCAAATAGAAAAGAAATTGGAGAAACAGGAGAAAAGAGAAATGACAAAGACAGGAGAAACCTTGCTGACTTTATGCTAACTCAAGTATTGGGGAATAAGAATGGCTTCCTCAAATGCCTTGGAGGGGAAAGGAAAGATGGGCAGAAAGTAGTTTCATTAATAAGTGAGAGGAAGGCAAAATAAACAGTATTTCTTCTAAGGCCAAATTACCTCCTTACTGGTTTTTTTTTCTTGAGTAAAATATAAAAAAGGATGTAGCAACTGGGAAATAATGAAAATCTTACCCAAATAGCTATTAAGGTAGTGCAGGTTACAGGAACAGTTGGAAATTTTGAATATCCATCGTACAAATCAGCTGGTCTTGTTGCACTCATCCTCAGGTGATGGGGGAATTAGCCAGTTAATCTACAGAACCATTGGCAATTATTTTTGAAAGTCATGGAGAACTATGGAAGTCCCAAAGGCTGGAAATAAAGCAAATATAGTATTGATTTACACAGAAGGAAGAATGATCTTGGCAATTACTGCCCAACACTTTTATCTTCAATCTCCAGTAAAATAATCGACCAAGCAGTACAAAAAGAGCTATTAGAAAACTTCAAGAGGGCATTGGAAACACGAGCAACAGGTGACATGGGATAAAGAAAGAACCCATTCTAGAGGGAGTTATTGATGTTTTATACATAGGAGACTAGAATCAAAAGGTAAGAGATAAAAGTAATTAAATTGAAACAGAAGCCTCCCTTCAGCAGCACTTAAGCACATGCTTAAATCTTTCCAAGTCAGTTTTGAGCAACCACTGCATGAAAGAAAATGCTTGTTTGCATTCTTGAAGTTCAACAAACGAACATAAACAATTTGCTTAAGAAAGACCTACAGAAAAAGCAACAGCAGAAAGGAGACTGATAAGGAGACCTACACAAAATTGCAGCAAAGAGAGTGATGAAGTATCAGGAGCAAAATGTTCACAGGGTTCCTTCCAGTTTTGACTCTGAGTAATACCTTCATTAGGGATGCAAAAGATGTTGCAAAGTGCACACTCAGGAACAGAAGAGAAAGGGCGAAAGCACAGCAATACATATGTATCTACAGAATTACAAGTGAGAAGTAACAAAAGGAAATTCACTGTAAAACAAAACCTACACTAACCCCTACTAACAC
Source organism: Sakesphorus luctuosus (assembly GCA_013396695.1). Classification (NCBI taxonomy): domain Eukaryota; kingdom Metazoa; phylum Chordata; class Aves; order Passeriformes; family Thamnophilidae; genus Sakesphorus; species Sakesphorus luctuosus. The sequence continues at coordinate 663,840 of VWZD01013281.1, forward strand.
AACCCAAAGCAATGTCATCCAAGAAGTAGAGACTCAAAATAAATAATGCCAGGCACTTAGAAAGAACAAAACCAGACAGCGAGTTGTTCACTGCTTTTACATTATGGATAAGAAACACCACAAAGCCAGTAGATCATAGTGAAGAGGGTGATGGACTATCTCTCTTGCGCAGTGCTGAGACAGGGCAGCCCACGCTGAGAACCCTCATTAGGTACCAGACAACCTAATTAGAAACACTGGAGAGGGTTCAAAGAACGAAAGACAAAAATGATGAAGGTGTCAAGGTACAGCATTTGAGGAGAGACTGTGACATTAAAGTTTCATTATACAGCTTGGCTGTGTTACGATAAGACTTCAATCGTGCCATCTACTGCAAGTCCTGCACAGAGAAAATTGCAGAATGATGTCTGAGGGCTGGTCACATACAATCACTTTTTCTGGTGCCTGTAGCTCCATTGCTGGCACAGAGACAAAATTTGTGAATTTACTACAGCCCACATACCTCCACAGAAATGGGAAAGGCAAGGAGTGAGATTCTGCGTTTCTTTCAAAAGGAAAGATCAGACTTCACAGCTTAGAGAAAAGGGGAGTGACACAGACTTAAGCCACACATTCATGCTTCTAAATCTGGGTGACTCCAACATTGATATACATAAGACAGAGCTACCTTTTAGATTGCCCCATGGACAATATAGTCTCCACAGCCCTACCTGAGAGAGATGTTAACTGCACATCGGACATGTCAGGGGGCAGTGTTCAGTCCCTCAAGAACACTAAGCACAACTTCTGCAATTATTTTCTTATTTTACTTTGTCTTTCTGATGATATTAGAACCTTTCCCCCCTAAATTATTTCTTTTATTTCTTGCCATCTTTCACTCAGATCATCCCTATTATTTATCATTACTCCTTGCTATTTGTAATGCTTAACATCTGTTTGAAGAATACATTCTCCAGCCTTGAAAGAGACAGACATAGTAATTTTGCCAGTTTATTGAAGGAAATTATAGGTACATAATGGTGAGAAAATAGTGTCAGAATAACATAGAAATGAGGGAATAGATACAGTTGGAAAAATCTGATTTATTAAATGCTGATATAACTGCTTAGCAGAAGGTCATGGAGATGGTCAGCTATCATTTGTGGACCCCGATTTAAATTAGACACAGGACAGAGTTGATAAAAATCTTAATAACCATTGATGACCTCATGCTGTCAGCTCAGCTCTGATTATTAGCAGGTAACTGTCCAAAAGAGGTGTGGGCTCACACACACGCATACAGCAGCAGGCTGCCTGATTGCCAATAACTGAACAGGTCGAGACAGGTATGAAATATCCTTTTGATGGCTAAGCATCAGCTCCCAATTCAAGACTGAGACGGCCTGAATGATGTGGAGAATGAGCACTCTGGCTGCATTCACTCTCCGGCATTTCCCTTTGGAAGAGGATTTACCAGGGAGACTACAAAAGACACAAAAGCATCTCCTTTCATCTGCCTGCTGCTGCATGGCCCTATCCTGACACAGAGCTGGGAAGCAGATGTGCTTCTTTAGGGTCCTCTGGCCTTATCACAACTGCCAGCCCCATTCCAGTCTTTCAGTAGTAATATCAATTCCCCAGCTTTTCTAAACATCTAACTGCAACTTCCAAGTAATAATTAAAGCTATACACAGCTATGGCTGCTGCAGGATTTTGTTTCCAAGATCTCCTTTTTATTTTCTCAAAAATATCTGCCTCTTGAGCCAAAATTTCCCAAGATTGCTCTATGCCTGAGGGAAAATTTTGTTTTGTCTTTTGAAAGCTTGATCAAATGCTGTACAGCCAGGGGTTTAGAGCAAGGAGACGAAAGGAAAAGGATGTGGCTTTTTTATAGCAAAAATAGTTGCGACTTTATTTGAGCTTTCTTTATAGTTTCAGCCACAGAGAGATCAACTGCAAAAATATTTGACAGGATGGTAGCTTTTACAGACGATATTATGAGGTTTTGAAAGTCATATTTAGTGACGCAGCTCCAGCACCTCTAATAATACCACTGCCAAAAAGCATTCTCTGAGAGGGCTGCTTGCTGTCTCAATCTTTCTGACTTTGCTTTTTTTTTAATTTTGAAATGCTTCATTTTAGATTCAGAAAGCTTTTGTGAGTTAAAACAATGCTCATATAACCTATCTGCATTCAAAACAAAGGAGCGAGAATGGGAAGAAATCCAAAAATGCCATCTCACAAAATATATTCAAATCCCCTACCACTTTTAAGGTAACATTATCCCAGTGAGTTAGCTATTTCCTCCTGACACTTTTTGGCTTAATCTCTGCCTAGATGAAACACTAGCTTGTGACCAGTTAGAGTTCTGGCTTTTTAGGAAAAAAAAACCCAGCTCAGGCAATGGTTAATAAAAGCAAGCAATAGGTTATTTTCCATCAACTTAGCTGCAGAATTTCTTTAACCAAAATGCCTGACACAGCAGCCATCACATTTCTAAGGACCCTCCAAAGATTTTCAGCAATATATTCTCAAAAAAAATTAAAATTAAATCTGGTTATAGAGGCAAAGAGATGGGGGAAGTATTGCCTGGAGGATTAAAAGAAAAAGAACCACTAAAAGTCTGGGTAATAAAGTCAGAACCTTTTAGCTTTGGCCATTCACTGGTGGCATTTTTCAAATACACATATATTTTAATACATTAATATTTCTACTGGTCTGTGAGGTATTACTGACTCTGCCAGTCTGCCATTCCCGAGGAAGTAATTTCAGGTGGCAGCGACAGGCTTCGGCAGTGATACGAGGAACCCTTCCAAGTCACCAATGAGAATTAGAAGCTCAGCTGCACTGTGTTTAATACCCCCCTTGGAAAAGTGCAATTCTGTTAGCACTATAACACTCAGGAACACCTTCAGAGTCCTAGTCTGGAAACCCCTAAGCCATCCTATTTCTTCATGCCTTTCTGAGCTGGCTGCTCCCTTCCCTCAGACATCCTGAGGCAAGCAGGCTTGCTCCCCAAAGTGGCTCACAGCTGACATCTGTACCTGTGGTGCTTGCTCAGGCCCATGGGCTCTGATGCACAAATGAACCAGCAGAGTTGAAATGAAAGAACAGAATTTTTTAATTGCAGTTGATGAACAATTGTGACTTTGAATCCTTTTTACATCTTCAGCGATTTTTTATTAGCGCTGCTGTGAGGAATGTTAAAAAAAAAAAGTAATGTATTCTTTTGGGCTTCATCCTGACTTTAGGGTAGAGCTAAATGTTAAATCTCTGAATGTTAAATCACATAGGACTAAAAATATTTCCGATCAGAGTTTCTCTAAATTTAGAACGGTGAATAACAATGAAATTTCCTCTTTACTGCTTAAGCTTCATGGCAAATACCATGTTCAGTTTTGTGTCCCTGGACACAAGGATGTTGATCAACAGAGTGAGCTAAACAAAGGGCCACCATGATGTTTGGGGTGGCAGTACTTGCTGTGTGAGATGGGGCTTAGAAAACAAGGCTTGTTCAGCTCAGGGAGGAGAAAAAAAATTGTAACATTGAGGGACCTACCAGCAGCCTGCCAGTACTTAAGAAGATGTTTTTGAGAAGATGGAACCAGGCTCTTCACTGAGATGAATGATCATAGAGCTGGACAGTGGTCACAAAATGAAATAGGGTGCATCAGATAGATTATAAGGAAAAACCTTTTCACCATGAGGGCAGTCAGACTTTGGAGCAGATTACCCCAGAAAGTTGTGTAGGCTCCATCCTTGGAGGCTTCTAGTGCCTGACTGGATAAAGCCCAGAGAAGCCAGGTTTGAATTCGACACTGGTTCTTCTAGGAGCCAGAGGTGGGATGTCCCTAGAGTTATTCCCTCCAGACTATGTGGTTCTGCAGTTCTCCTAGGCACTGCACACTACTGATTGATCGACACTGTGGCTACTGCATGGGAGGACTATATGCAGTGGTTATCTTGGTGGAGCACAAGGACTGAGGTAGGTAGGGAAGTCCACCCTTCTCTTTTGCTGCACACCTGGGGCTTTCCAGAAATGTTGCATTCAAGCCCTATTGTAACACTACAGCCTATAGTTCCACAGTGTCAGTGCAGTAACAGTGCATTCGAGCCCATCCTGTAGATACCATAGATCAGGTCTCAGATTCTGTTTCATAAAGCAGAAACACTCACAGAAAGAAGCAGAAAAATTTCAGGGTTTTTTTTTATCTAGTGCCTAGCTACAGAAGCCTTTGTCCTCCTTTCCATTTAGATGGCCTGTTTTAACCAGCAGACTCCTAGAGGCACAGAGTGCCGTGAGGATATTCAGCTGGGACTCACAGGTATGACTGTTTCCCTAAGTATTTGTTGATATGCTTTATTGCTCTGTTTGGAACCTTGAGTCATTTAAAATACTATTATCACAGGGAGTTTCTTATGCAATGATCTAGTTCTGTAAAAGGTGCTTCTCCAGCCATAACAATTCTATATCGAAATGTCTAATGACTTTCACAAACCATTTCTGTGGTTACTAAGCAAACACACACAGCCCCATACCTGCCTGAAAGAGCATACTGAGAAGCCAGAGATTTCCTCTTGCTTGACTCATTCCTCTTGTGCCTGATTTCAGAGAGTAAGGGGAAACATCAGAGACTTCTCTGTCTAAATTGGGAAAGTTATTTTCAGCATGACTACTCTCTGCCATACTAGGCAGTGGAGGTGGAGGTGTTCAGGGCTTAGGGACTGAGCCTCTCCATATTCCCCCTGCTGGATGGGACTCAAACATTTTATCATCCTGGCCTTCTTACCCATCCAAGTAACTGTTTCTCCACACAACAACACAGAGCTCTCTGCTATAAAATTGATGTAAGTCCCAAGGCTGTGGAGACAGTGCTGAGGACCTTAAAAATTGCTATGAATTGTAGGCAGACCTTCACATATAACAGAATGTTTTGGGTGGTTGCTCTCCCCATCCAAACTCATGCCCCTATTCCATCTGTGCATGCAGCCACAGGCGGCCAGGACATTCCAGGACAGTGTTGCTGAGAAGTATATCAGATTCGCCCAAGCAAACCCACCCACAAGGCATGGGATGACAGCGTGGGGGGCTCCAGCACTGGCTGTGGCACAAATTCGTGCCATTTGCTGCTGCATCAGCCTGCCTGCCAGAACCCAGTACAGGGGTTGGTTTGGAGTATCTTAGTACAAAAGTTGAGGCCAGAAGGGACCATGACATGATTTGATGGAACCTCCTGTGTATTACAATTGCTCCTTCTGTACAAAACACAGAATGGACATGGATTTGGATAAAGACACGTTCTAGAAAGTTATTCATGGCAGAGAAACCTCTGCCTGGAGCACAGATTTTGTCACCGGGATCTGCAATGCTGTTCTGCCTTGGACACAAAACCATCTGCAGCGTGTGAAGGAGAAGGGAGTAACAGCAGCCTTTTCTTTCCCTCTGCTGGCAGAGCAGAGAGGAGCACACAGCCTTGTGCTCGTCCCGAGCCTGCAGAGCTGGATGCCTTGTACTACCTCCCGTAAAGGACATAAAACTAAAACCAGCCACATGGATCCTCTCTCTCTCTCTCTTTTTTTTTCTTTCTATTTTTTTTTTAATTTACCTCCCTTATCAGACTCTTTCTGTGTAATTGTTTAGATTAGAACAAATGTTTACAGTCCAGTTATATACTCTTGACAATTTTATAATGAATAGACTTGACAGGCTTATAACTATTGACTCTCACATTAAAAAAAATGGATTGAGATTTTCACCAGAATGATTATACACATGTATAATCAGTGATTAATGAGCTTTTAAAGGAGAATTAAAACTGCTGAATCATAGCATGTGACTTTCATATCAAGGGCAACAATCACAGCATCAGGATTTTGTAGCCTTGCATAAAAACAAAAGGCCAAAATTTTTACTCGTTTTACAATCCACTCAAGTCATCAATTTCTCTGAAGTTGGCATGGGGTGTATGTCAGGAAGAATTTATCCTGCACAGTTCTACATTACTTTTTACCCTTATATCACCTCCATATTATGAAGCTGCCAGTTGATCTGGATGATCCCATACAAACAAGCCTCTCAAGTGAAATAATTATTCACCTCTGCATGCTTCCTCTCCCAACCTCCATAAACCTTCTTGTAAAGCTTAGAAAAGACACTTTAGATAGCTGGGATTTTGTTGTTTGCAGGCTGGACTCTTAAATTTGGTGATAACAAAGAACAGAGGATGGAGAAGCGGGGAGACTGTTCCCATGTACCAAAACCAATCATGTCCTTCTGCCACTTCTCATTTGTGGTGGATAGGAAGGTGAAATATGGAAGCAGTGCAGGAAAGGTCAGTCTCAAGTTACTTCAAACCCAGCTGAAGCTCTGATCTGCCAAATGTCTTACAAGAAGTTGAGGGGTTTTTTCATGAAACTCTCTACCAATTTCCACACTAAAGAGGTTCAGATAAGCTTACACTTCTGCCTGAACCTCCAAACCTTTTGAAGTTTGCCGTCCCTGCTCTTTTTCCCCCATGCTGCTGTTTTCTCTAATGCCGACTAAGTTCTTACAGAACCACCCAGCCTCAAAAACTATGAAGAAAATGATAGGAAATACAGCTTAAAAATAGAAGCAAAAGTAGTGTTTTCAGAAATTACAGGCTGGCACATGGAGAATTATGGTCAGTGATTCCAGGGTAATCCTAACATAGGCTATCTGATAAGTACAACTTTGAGCATACATCATTAAGTCTAACACAGACATTTGCTTGTGCTATTTTATACCTCTGCTCATGCTGACCTGTTGTGCTCAACCATTTACTCTGAGATGACAGAAAGAAGACCTCCATGCAGAAAGTTGTGGGCCTGCAGGTAGGAAGAGGCACTCTCTTTTTGGGCTTGTTGCCATCTGCCTACTGCCCTAGGCAAGTCACCTCATCTCGTGCTGTCCTGACTGTACACAAAGGAGTCAGAAGATCTTTCTCCTTCACAGGTCATGGTGAGGTTTCACTCACATTGTACGAAAAATCTCCTTTCTGTGAACAGCTGCTAGCAACCTTCTTGAGAAACATCAAGGTGGGCTTAATTTTTGGTGTTCTCACTCATCTTGGAAATTATGAAGCTGCATTTTACCCCTGGCAAATCTGGGATCACTGGATATGTAGGATCACAAGCTTTTCCTTTGGGCTGGTAGATGGCAGAGCAAACTGAGAGGGCATGGGTGAAATTTTGAATATTGAAAATAAATTAGGAAGTTGAACTGTTGCCTGCAAACTGGAGGCACAATTCCCTACAGTGCCTTTTCCTGTGACCAGGAATGGCTATTTGTTATCAGTGAAGGTGTAGTGCTGCCACAGTAATTGAAACAGACTGCTCCCTCCAGGATACACCAAGCAGCAGAGCTTTTAATGGGAGGAAGGGCTGGACAAGTAGGGGAACAGAGGAAAAAGCATGCAAAATACCAGTAAATTCAGGTAAAAGTACCCACAAATAGCTGAAAGCATGACTTCATTGTGTTCAGCATCACACCAAGCACAGCAATGCTAGTGGCAGATGAGCAATGCCTATTTACCTGCAAGCAAGCAGCAGCTTTCCTTCCAGGAGAGCAGTTATTGCCTTTCGCTCACAGAGCTCTCCCTCAGGCTGACAGGTAGGTAATTGCAGCTTGATCGCAGGAGTATTTTATGCAACAGAAATCTCCTTCAGGGATGTGATACTGCAGTCCTGGTATCTCCTTTGGTTTCCCCAGGTGTTCTGTGCCCAGTTATGTCTCTAAGCATGGTAAAGGTTTAGCTGTGAATGGTGATCAAAACATCTATGGTTGGGAAAAAAAGACAGATTTGCTTCACTTCTCTGTGGTCAGGACAAAATGCACAGTATTGTGTTGGTAGTAAGGTTATGTTCTCTTTTATGTTCTTTTACTGTGTTCCCTGGACTTCTTCTCTGTAATTCCTCACTTGGTAGAAAAAGAGCTGTGGGTTTCCTTCTTCTCTCTGCCTATATCTACATAAAACCACTGGATACATACAAAGATGCAGACACAGCACCAAAATAAGCACTCTTGACCCCTTCTTTTGCTGTTAGCAATCGAGACCATTGGTACTGCTCAGTATCACAGAGACATTCAAAATGAGCTGGGTCCTGGAGAACAGGAAGCAGACCTCCAGCCCTGGGACAGCACTGTCTGGGATGCTGTATGACAGGCAGAAAAAGACTCAGAACTAGGCTTTGATGAATGTGCATCTTTGGGTCCTGCCTGCTGAATCCTAGCACCAAATGTATACTTCACGTCTCAAACTGTCCCTCTTACAAATAACATTCCTTGAGATGTTTGGGCCAAAGAAATAGCAGCAAATAGTTACAATTCTGCAATCTTATTTCCTAATGGCCACAATATTTCATGAGATCTCAGAAGGGAACTTGGATGCTAATTTCCCATTTCCTTAATCAAGGCTGTTGCAGGAACTCATTGGTGGAGCAATGATAAAAGCAAGCAGTTCATTTCATCATTTTGACTTCCAAAGTGGCAATAACAAAGCTCTGGACTTCTGTTTCATGGTGTTTCCAAATGAACAGAACTTGTTTTGCAGTCACTAAACTGGGGATTTGCTGCCTCATGCTGTTCTGGAAGCTCACCAAGAGGTTGAGAGCCACTCTCTATTTTTTCTTCTCCTCACATCTTTACTAGTAATTAATGTTTTACAGGCCAGATTCTGCAGTGAAGCTTCCTTGCAATGCCCCGCCTGTTAGTCATATGCAAGTCCACTTCTTCCGTAACCGAAGTGTGGGATCTGCGACGCTAAGACGAATGGGAAGTGGCAAGAGATATTTTAATTACCAAAGATGGAACACATTTGGAAGACAGACCCAAAATCTACTGATCTCAGCGAAATTCTTTTTTCACTGACCTAAGCAGGCTTTTGATCAGATCTCCAGTTAAGGAAAATGATTTTGCTGCTCCTTAGCTGTTTTTCACTGTAGGCTGATCGACCTCTGTCTTTCTCTCTCATCTCAGAGTTGGGCCACTGACCAGCCTGGACAGAAATGCTGGCTCCTTGACTAATCTGGTCGTGCTTCTTTTTGCACTGCCTCTCAATTTTCCCTGCTTCCCTCCCTTGTTGCCCTATGCTGTATTTGCTGACTCCCAGGAGAAGAGACAAAGTTTTATAGGGGAGCAATGAGGCTGAATGGTTGCTGCCAGAAAAAGAAATCCCTGGATCTCACAGCCCTGCAGAACTACTGAAATGTACAAAAAAGATGAGAGTGGTGAAGAATATATAAAAATAGAAATAGCTTTAAAGGGCCCACCAGGCTGATATTGCTCATGAACCATACAGGACCACCTCTCTAAGTGGTAGGGACAGTTTCTCCACTCTGTAAGAGATCCTCATCCTCCCTAGAACATCTGCAGGAGACCATTTCTGAAAATTGTGATTGGAAAGCCTGTCATCTGATGTGACTCCTGGCAGCAAAAGCAGCATCACTTCAATGCAATCCCAGCATGAAAAAGTTAATAAAATATATGTCACTGAGAAACCAATTGTACCTTCAGGATAAGAAAAGGTCACACACGAACGCATGAAAACTGGGCATGCTGCATAAACTGTTGATTGAAATCTCCTTTCCACTCATATGTGAACACATTGAGTGTAAACAGGATCAGCACCCAAAGAGAAATACGACTGATGATTTTTCAGGCTAATGAACTTTGGCTGGATTTTCTTTCAGTTTCTTTTTCCCATGGTACAGTGGCTACTTAGGCATTAGGTGGGTTAGACACTCTTCGTCCTTTATGGATTAAAATTTTCAGACCAGTATTTTTCACAGAATAAATAAAATAATGGGGGCTACTTGCTTTCTCTATCATGATGTGAAATCCTGGAAGAATTTGGTGGCCTCTCCTCTGAATTTCAAAGCAAATGTTACCTTGTGCTGGTCACTGGATCAGTCTGTTGTGGAAATGCTTATGAGCGCAGTCACAATGCCACTGATTTCATTAAGGCAGCTCTGTAGAACTGTATCATGTGCTTCATGGCCTTAAAAAACAATTGTATAAGGACAACCTGCACTGCCAGCAGTTATATTATCTTCAGGACAAAGAAAGATGCATATGGACTCAATGAAGAGAAAATGAAGCATTGGTTAGGACTCCAAATGAAATAGGAAATTATTTCATCTAGAGCAGCATATTGGGTGCTGTTGCTTTGTTATCTGATTTCCTGTAGCACTGGTAGAGACAGCGTGTTTTAATTAAGGTTTTTTATAGATTTCATTGAGAAAGTTTTATGGAACCAGATTCTGTTCATGCAGTTCTATTAAAACCAGGGGGCTTTGTGGAATTTCCTAAAAATTTCCAGAATTTCCTTCTAAAAGTGAGCTGGGGAAAAGCTATGATTAAATATGCAGTTATAGCCTTTCCATATAGTCATATGATACTTTCATCATTCTGTCATCCTGTGCTGAAATAATTTTTTGTCTAGCTTTTTAACAAATTTCCTGTTGTATAATATAGTAGATTACACATAGTCAGGAGCATATTCATAGAACTCCAATTTGCCCTTTGTATGTTTTGCGCATTATATAGTGCAATATAATGCAAAATGAGAAGTCAAACTCATAAGGAAACCGATTTAACTTCTTTTAAAGCACTTGTTTATGTGGATAATTTAAACATTTTTCAATATGGATTCTTATTCACAAGAGTGATGCTCTTCAGCGAGTCGGATGTTCGTCTTTCTTCATAGCTTAGATTCAAATCAGATGAAAAATGAAGAACAGAAAGTCAGGAAAGTCATTTAAGAAGACAGGGAAGACAGAGCAAACATTTTACCTTGACACTAACAAAGCTAGATAGGGACAGAAAAGGTTACTAGAGATTCAGTGTGCACATGAATACATAAACACATCCCAACATACAGTACAGTATAACCCATGCTTGGTCTCCATATATTTGGTTCTTGGCTCCATTTTCACAACTGATGAAATGACACACACTGCGAGAAAGTGCTTTTTATCCAAAGCTTGCAATTGGCAGTACACACAATATAAAAGAAACCTGATGGAAACCAGACCCAGAAAGACAAAACCTGCATAGTGAAGTCCTTTTTAATCCTGCAAGAGCTGTGTGCCTAAATGGCTTTGAAGATTTGCCCTTGAACAACACCTCCAAGGGTGACAGAAAGCATATAGCTGAGGCACATACATAAGCCAGATATTTTTAATGTCGTAAGTGAATGCTTTAGCCACAGAAATCACTGTTTCCTCCCTGCCTGCATGAGACTGCTGCTCATGTGGCATTCATTGCCTTATGTTCTCCTGCGATAACAGGTTGTAACTGTATGCACAGTAGTTTAAGCTGCTCTCAAATAACAAAATTATCAAAAACCAAATAATGTTCACTACCACAGTTTGCTTCACTAGTCATAATTGTAGGAACAAAAGAAATCCTCTTTCATTTCTTATTAAATGCTTTGACAGTATTAGAAGAATGTCCCGATTTTCTTTATTTATTATGTTACGTTAATAAAGCAGAACTGAAAAGCTTTGAAGAAATGCTTTTCAATCCCAAACCAGAAAAGATTATTGGGAGTAAGCCTAAACTCTTTACAAAAAAAGGTAATTTAAAATGACCAGAGTAGAGTCCATGTTCACTGTTATGGGCTGCATCATTCACACAGCACAAGGCAACAGATGAATAACCCAGAGCTGTTATGGACCAGATTTTGCTCAGAGTAAGGTCTCTATCAGAACTGGCAGAAGAGAGATGTGCAAATACCTGCAAAGCACATACAGAGGCTGTGATACCAACAGGCCCTAAAATATTTCTCCTCCTGAAGTACATGTCATGTCATTTGAAGGTCAGACCACTTTCAGCTAATGTTAAAAGCCATAGTTCCTATAACAGAAGAATTAAGCTCCAAGTGAGAGGTGAGTTTTTATTAATCACTCTGAAACTGATAACTTTTCCTGAACCATCCTACTGGTATGTGGAAAGGTTGTTAGCCATTTCTTAAGACAAAATGGTTTAAATTACCTTCACATTGGCTTTGACAGCACCATCTTCAAGTCTCCTTTTACTAAAGCAACCTGCTCTATTGCACTGAATTACTGTCAAGGGTATATGGAGTCCTGCCCAGATAAATTAAACAGCAAAAGAGGGGAAGTCTTGCCCCTTTCAAAATCCATTGAAGCACCTGCACAAGCATCAGTGTCCTCAGAATGGTCTTTTGCCCAAGAAAGCTACAGCTGGAAGTTATATTTATCCTCTATCAAACAAAAAAAAAATGAGAGCCCTTTCCCACTCTATTTTATGTTTGGAAATCACAACATTCCTGAGGAAGACATGTTATTGCTTAAGCAGTCACACAGATGATCTCCTCACACTTTGTACTCAAGATGTCCTGTGAAGGCTTGTTCCTGGCCTTATACTGGCTCTGGGCCTTGCCCTTTACCCGCCTGAGAGGGAGAATCTTCTCTGGGCACAATCCCATCACTGTTGCAGGGAAACTTTGTTCGCAAATTGAACAAGCTATCATAGCTGGGAAAACATTTCTGTTTCACAGAGTGGAGTCAAGCTGTAACAGAGAGAGGATATCAAGTGATGCAAAAGTGTTCTAGGCTTAGGAGCAGTTCAATGGTCTTTGAGGGGAATGCTGCAGTTTGTTCACTGGTGACTCATGCTAACATTTTCAGCTGTGTGGGAACAGGGCAGAGCATTATGCAAAGGAGTTTTAGCTCACATCAGTGAGGGAAAGATGGAGAAAGATGGGAGAAAAATTATTCTAGCTTCTAGCAGAGTTCCAATTAAAATTAGATTTTAAAGTCAGGCTAAGTTAGTAATTTAATCAAAATTCTGTGTACATAGTTAAAATGTAATCTTGTTTCATGCAAGTAAACATAGGAAGCAAGAAAAAACCTTAGAAACCTTCATATTTAGGGTCAGCATTTTCATCTGTTAGTGAAAGCGTGATAAAACTATGAGGCAGGGGACAGCATTTTCAAAATGTCTTAGATCAGTGCCTGAGATGCCCTGACTGCCCCATTCCCAGCCAGGTTACAAGGTTGCCAATTATGCTTTGCTATGAACATGTGTTGAAATCTGCATGCACTTGGCAAACTAATAATGATTTTTCAGACATTGGAGTTACAGGCCTTGCTGGATCAATATCATACATTTTCAAGGAGATGGCCACAAGAGACATGAAACAGTCATTTAGAAATAAGTGTATGTCAAACACAGGTGTGCCTGTCAAACAGCCAGAATACATGAAGCACAGCAAACCATTTTCCTCTCACTCTGCCCACCCAAAGCTTTCAGCTCTTCAGTCAGCAGTGCAGTGCCACCACACAGCAACAGGTCAGGTGCTGATGACCACCTTACAGAGAGTATTTTCCTCACTGCTGCTGCCTTCACTGCCACTGCCACTGTCACCACTGCACTGCCTGCTCAGCCTCACAAGCCCCAGCAGGAAAAGTGCCTCACCACCAGTTCACTGCTGAGATACAGAAGCAGCAAGTTTTCTTTCTTCTTTCTAGTTATTTGCCTATATGTGTGTTTTAATGTAACATGCTCCTCCCATCTTATAAGCCATAGCCCAGTGGTGCTGGGGGGGAACCGGAGCATGAAGTGCTCCTTAACACCATGGCTGGTGGCACATCCAGGCTTGCCCCTCCTGTGGGTGACTTCACTACTGTGAGGGACAAGCTTGAAAGAGGTTTTCCAGTGCAATGAAGAAAGGAGAAGGGACAGTCTTCCAAAAAAACACCCACCCTTGAAAAAAAACCCAAAAAGTCTAGTGGGCAGATATGCAGAGAATGGTCAAGACTGCCTTGGGTAAAGTCAGTTAAACATTGAAAAGAACTACTGTGTGCCTTTCCAAAATAAACACCTAAAAACTTCTGACTTCATTCAGGAATTACAACAACCAAAACGGAAAAACACAATCTTTTCAGACCTGATTTATTCAAAACCCTCATCCTTTATCTATCCATTTTATGGACATCAAAAGCACCTGTAAGTGGCTTCAGGGCAAAAGCTTTCCTTGAAACATTGACTTCTAGGATGTTGTTGGAGGTTGGGGTTTAAAATGTAATTGAATAGTCACATAAGAAAATAATCTGGAAGGCTGAAATGAACCAATCAGAAAATAAACATGGGCTATGTGTCTTATGAATGCAAATAAAATTCAAGAAAATTTGAATATCAAATGCATCCCATGACTTGTTTCTGAATACTCACTGATAGCTTGAGACTCTCTTACATATTATTTTTCTTATATAAAAAATAGCAATGAAAACAGCAAATGTCAAAATAGAAATTATTTCAAGCACCTGTGTGTTTCAGATAATATTTTGCAAAAAGCAGTTCCAGAATATTTACATCCTATAGTACTATAAAATTCCCTTTAAAATTCTGTATTATGTAACATATTCTGTTAAATTTGATTGTTATTTTCCCAATCAGATAATTTACAGAAATTGTGAGTAAAATATTTTGAACAACAACTAAATTAGTCACAGTGTATTAGTAGACAAACTGGTAAAGAGAAAACAGAAGCAAAATTAATTGAATAAATTATTCATTACAATTTATTCAGTCAGCTTTGATTTAAATGCTTGTTAATCCTTTGAGGGTTTGTGTAGTATAATATTACAGTAGTCCTGGTCAGGAATTCCAACAGATGAAGTATGATTTTTTTTTTTTCTGAAAAGCTGTAGTCTCAGATTTGCCATGCAATGCCAAAGCTGAATAAAAAATTAGTTTGGAGCTCTCAGAACATTTTGTTTCACTGGTTGTTTTCTCCAGCAAGAAAATAATAATTTGTTTCAATAATGTCAAAACACTACGGTACAAAATACTAATATAAAACAATAATACAAAGCGGTATCATAAAAATTAGAAGTACAATAAATGTATAACCTTTTCTCCAATACAAAATTTTATCAAAAATGATAGCTGTTCTATGAACAACTTGGACAGACTGAACTCTCTCCTGACCCCTTTGAACTGTGCTAAAAGCTCATGCTCTCTTTCCATATCTATACTGTATGACAAGAAACATCTATTCAACATTAATTATAATTCATTAATTAAAATTTCTAAACTTCAAACTATAAAATCTTGTCAAGAAACCTCTCCGTAATGCTCAAAACCCTAGAACATGGTATTGGCTTTGTTGGAGGGAGAGTCAAATGTGTTGTTTCTGTAAAGGCTGCCTCACATCTCGACATAGAGCTCTTAGATGTGAGTCCATTTAAAGCAAAAAATCAAATGTTGAAGTAGAAATAAGGGAAAATTCACCTTACATGGATTTAAACACAGATCATGCATTTTAAAGAGCAAAAACAGGTGCCAGAAAGAGCACAAAACCAAGTTTATGTACCCACCTGAGCTTTTAATAAGCCACAAAAGGGCTTGCACTCTCTGTGTTCCCTGCTGTTAACAAGCTGTCAGAACACCTGTAAAGCCTCACTGCAAGGATTCAGCTCCTAAGCACAGTGACCTTCCCCGAGGATGCCTATGATATAGGAATATATGTTGACTGTCCACATAAACATTTCCTTGGCTGTAGTCACCCAAACCTCCTGCCTCTGACTTTCTCCAGTCTATAACTGGAGAAAGACATAAGTTTTAACTCTCCTTCCAGAGGTTTATTGACTGCCCTCACCTAAAAATGATCAATGCTCTTGCCTCTGAGGCCTGCCCGTATGGAATCACCTCCTGTCAGAATGATGAACTAACTGAACTAACTGCAGGCTTGCCAACCAGTGGCTTGCCAGGAGCTTTAGCACTGCCACTGACCCATGGAGGCCCAGCCCAGCTCCTTCAAACCAGCGTGTCAAATGGACATGGAGAAACGAGGTTTGCAGGAGTCTATAAAGGAAAGTAATGGATGTTGCTTCCAACCAGACTCTGGATGTTGAGCATGGTGTGGGTGAGCACCTGGGTGGCACAGCTCCAGGTGGGGAGTTGCAACAGACTCTGCTAGAAAATTGCCCCATTCCCTCCAGAAGAACAAGGTCTCCTGACTACCTGAACCTTATGGAAAGGGCCAGCAGACAAACATTGGTGACAGTCAAGATTTCTCTTCAAAACTGTGCAGGCTGGGAAATTACATACTTCTCCAAGAATATGGCATTTATCTCTCCTCCTCCCCTTCTGGGGCTGCTTATGGGGTCCAGTGAGGATGGTGAAAGGCAGCAATAAAAGATGGTTAGTGTGGGTGAGCCCTTTTCTGTGTATATAACCCTAGCTGGGATTGTGGTGTGATGCGCTGCCTGCTGGGTGGAGATCAGGATAGAGGCAGTGCCCAGTCCCCAGCACAGGCAGAAGGGTAGATATGCTTAGGCTGTTGTGTGTGTATATTGTATTAGGACCTAACAGAGTCTGGTGTTTGAAAGCTCACTCATGCTGTTCAGTTAATTATAACAGCTAATTTATATCTTTTATTGTTCTGTGAACTTGAAACTTCTATTTCACTGAGATCAGAGTGACAGATGATGCAAAATGTGCTCTTGTGAATAAACACGGGTTGTGGCAAATGGAGAGAGGACATTGTATAGCAACAATCATTCCCGGTTAGAATATTGGAGGAAAAATTGCAGCACATTAAGAAAGCAGTAACACTCAACAGGGTGTGAATTCATCAGTCAATATGTATGCACAGGGAGCGTGCAGGAGCACGAAGAGCAGTCAGCCATGCAGGCTTAGGTAACAATTACTCTGGTGAGACACATCAGGCCCTGCTGATCGATCACACAAACTGGTGGTGAGAAGCAACATCCACAAGCTCAGCTCTCACAGACTCCAAGTGCCACTATGGAATTGCCACACCAGTCTGGGCAAGTCACACGCCGCCTCTGGGGTCCTATTTTCCTTAAGGAAGAAAAGGATTAAACTGACTGACTTTCCCAGGGGAGTCACTTGTTCTGTACCAGGAAAGAGCAGCAGTACTTCTGCTGCTGCTCACCATAAAATAAGGATAATATGTCCCTGCAGAGGATGGCAGGGAAACTCCTTGTTAGCACGAGTGAGTCACCCACTGTTCCAGGCTGGTGGGAAGGGGGAGCAAGACCCTCTATTCAGCAACAGGGTTAATTTCCAGAAGGGCCCTTGTAAAGATCAGAAGACAGAGCAAGCCATCAGGCTTATCTACTACAGGCTCCCACTAGGGCTGACCTCTACTGTAGTCTATCCCGGCTGTCCACAGAGGTTGGATCCACCACCACATGATACCAAGGGATGTAGATTCCTCTGCTCCTCGGCGAAGGACCACCCTGCTACTGTAAGGAAGACCTCTGAGACACAGTCAGCCCTTTCCAAATCCAGTCCCTGCTCAATTTACTCATCCCTTCATCCCTGACATCAGAATGCACATCCAAAAATAGTATCAGAATTAAAAGCAATTAATTCTGAGGTTTGCTTCCCCTCCTCCCAAATCTGCATTTGGAATTGTGCTTTTTTTAGAAAAAAAAAGTGCATTTCATATGTGCTGGGTTTTCTCTCTTTTTCTTTCTTTTTTTTTTTTAAAGTAACAAAAGCAACAAAAAAAAGAGAAAATTATTCTTTCTAAAAGGAAAATAAAATTAGCAAGGCACACCTCAGGGGATCAGACAGGTAATCCACAAAACAGCCTTCAAATGCTCCAGTTTTTTGTCACACTCATGATGTATGTGCACATGATATGCATAAATCCACTTGCCTCATACAGAGAAAACAAAAAAGGAGTGAGTTCATGGACTGCTTTTCATTCACTTACCATACACATATTTCATTGCTGAGCATATGTATGCACGGCACATAGACAAAGAACAGCAACAGTTACATATGGTGCCTACTGCTGTTAAGAGCCTGTCACACTGCACTTCCCAGTGTTTGAACCAGGGTACACTCATTTGAAAGGATTTTGCAAACCACTTACACTTTCATTTTAGAGGAGATGGATAGAAGAGGGTTATAGGACAGCTTTAATGTTATTTTTATGCACAATCATGGAGCTAAGTTCCCTTCCTTTCTCTCTCTTCCCTCTAGTTGACATCGCAGCAGCTACTTGAGAGCACAAATTGACCAGGAGGCTGCATCTGCCAAATAACTCTCCTTCTTAAGCTGTATTCATTAGCCATCTCTTTTCCCTTTCTCCCTCTGCCCTTCAGGAATTAATTCAGTATATTCCTTTCAATATATTCCTTTCCACAAAGCACATTTCTTTAATCTAAAAGTAAGCCAGCATCTTGAACCAGGGAAAAGAAATTCCTCCTTCTACTGTCCTACCAACAGCCAGGCACAAGTAGATCTAATACTCAATGCTATGTGTGAGTAGAGAGACAGGTATTGCAATTAGTGGAGTGCCAGGTCAGAATTTTTGAGTGCAGTCTTCATATGTGCATCAATTTCAATGCTCTGTTTCCTAGATTTTCAGTCAGTTTTGGCCCCGGGTTTTTTCACTGGCCATTTTTCCAACTTCTCTTTTGTGATGTTGGACATGACCTCAGAAAGTCCTTTACCAGCCAGGTCCACACATCACTAAAGGGTCATCCAGACAGAAAGTGAGCTGGTTGCTCCCTTACCCTGGTGTATTGCCACAGAAAGAGCACTGATGCACTACAGGGGGCCTTAGGATTGACCTGAAAATGCTTGCTCCATTCTTACTTCAAAACAACATGTAGGCAAAATCCCACACACTCTTTTCATGACTCAGAAAAATGACACAAAATTGGAGGGATGGAATACCTCTTCTTTGAAGACAGGCTGAGAGAGCTGGGTTTTTCCAGTGTGGAGAAAAGAAGGCTCCAGGGAGACCTTAGGGAAGCCTTCCAGTACCTAAAAGGGGCTTTGCAATGGGGCCAAACGTTTTAGTCAGGGCCTGTTGTGATAGGCCAAGAGGTAATGGTTTTAAACTAAAAGAGGATTGATTTAGATTGCCATAATGAGGGTGATGAGACACTAGCATAGGTGGCTCAGAGAGGTAGCAGGTGTTCTATCCCTGGAAAAGTTCAGGGTCTGGTTTGATAGGGCTCTGAGCAATTTGTTCTAGTTGAAGATGTCCTTGCTCATTGCAGGCAGCTTGTACTATTGACGTTTAAAGGTCCCTTCCAACCCAAATGATCTTACAAATACAGCAATTTTTATTTCTTTTTAAACAGATGCAACTATTTTTTTATTAAAATAAATAAATGCAAGCAGTGTGAATTAGAAGGCTCTGCAGAGTCAGCACATATAGAGGGAAGCTAATATCACCATAGCTAAGTAAAAAAATATCCTGTCATTATAAGCCTGATATTGTCTCTCTGTCACTATTTAGCTTCCCAAAAGTGAAACCAGTCTCTCTGAATTGTCATGGGCCAGATTTGACGAGAATGTGCAATTATGTTGGAAAGTTTGGGGTTAAATGAGAAAAAAACATCTAGGCTAGGTGACATTCCTTGTATTTCTTCTTCTCTTTTCTTTGGTCATCTTTAGATGCATTAGCATGCTGTGAAGAAGCACCAGTCATCCTTTTCCTGGAACACCGAGTACCTTTCCAAAGGAAAGGAAAGGAAGCTGGTCACATGCTCTGAAAAGAGTTTCTTACTTGGTTTATGCTTAGCAGCTTGTGCTCAGGACAAGCACCAGTTTGTTTCCGTGAGTGTTATGGACTTTGCATATGTCAAATGCACATTTACCATATGTATTATGGAGACATTGCCCCAGAACAGACTTTAAAAAAATCCCACAGAAGCAGACAGGCTGCAAGAAGCTGGTTTGAATGGGGTGCTAGGAAGGAGGATCTGATCAGAGGAGTGACTGCTCCATAAGTGGTCACAGCTTCTGATTGGTGAGCTGTCATGAGCTGCTCACACAGTGGATTTGGTGGTCTGGTTAGACTGACTTCAAGATAAAACAGGAACATTATTTTGATGCATGCATGGGCATTCGTTAGTCAAGAGGTCAACAGCCTCTCAAAATCTCAACAACCCCAATCCATGCATAAGAATGGGACTGGGGTGTGGAACAAGGGGAAAAGCCAAGTGTAGAGAGGAAGTAGATACATGGAGAGATGCTACACACTTTCCTTTCGTGTGTGTACACAACAACAGGATCCCTTTATCTCTTCCATCTTTGGATAACGTTGAGCTCAGATTTCTATTGCTGCAGGTCTGACCCTTGCTTTCTGCCTCTGAATGCAGCAAAGCACAACGTTCCGTACTCTGTAAGCATTTTAAATTACTTCACATATGGTTCTGAATGCTTGACAGATTTATAACAAATAGAAATATTTTTTTATGAAATAACTATGTGAAAGTGTTTCTTTGCAAATCACTGTGTCAGCTGTGAGCAGAACCTAAACCCGGGGCTTGAATATACCAATCATAGCTTCAATTTTGTGTTAGTCTATCTGAAGAGCCTTGGGGAAATAAAAAACAAACCCACAAACATTTCGGCTTGTGGTCCACCAAAAGGTTAAGCTGAAGGACAAGAACAGAAATATAATTTTAGTTGCTCATATTTTTCATAGCTACTTCAGTAGCTTCTTCCTCATTAATTCTCATGACAATTGCATAACACTGAACCTATCTGTTGGGAATCCCAAAGGGAAAGCTTAACCCTTTTACTTTCTGTAAGTTTGCTAATTAATTCTATTTCTTTCAGCGAGAGGAGAGAGCTTACCCAAATGACCAGTCCTGAAACAAACACTGACGTATGTACTGTACGGTACTGTACGTGCTCTGTGCTTTCAATTTCCCTGCCTGGGTCACAGAGGAATAGGCAAACTCATTCAGGTAAAATTAGAATTGACCCAAACCTTGCTATTTAAATAGGCTTTTGAAACATTAGGGCCTATTAACTACTGCTTTGCAGGTTGGATTCAGTGGCTTGTGCTTAAGCTAATGTCCCACTGAAGTCACTATGGGAAGGGTAGAATTAGACCCTGGGTAGTTTGTTTTCCCCAGCAGTGGATGCCTGCTAATTGCAACTGTTGAATGTATGCATATTCATTACACCACGGAGTTTGGGAAGCTGCACAGTCTGCAGCTAATGTGCTGAATCAGATAGTAAATCAAACTGATTAAGATACACACTTTGGTTTAAAAGACACACTAATCATACAGCTTTATCTTTGGAGCTGACTTTCAAATCACAACACAAGGGAAGCTGTAGAGAAGATGGGGGCTTGAATAGGTGTCTAACGTTAACCTCCAGCAGCAGTGAGGGAAGCCAAGTGTCTCCTGCAGGACTGACAACCAGCATAGCCACTGCAACAGAAGGAACAAGAGTGCTCCTCGCAGAGACCCAGTGGCCTTATATTTCCCACAGCTCCTCCTGGCTGCTACCGTGCTCCAGCCATGGAACAGTAGAAACTCTTAGGAGGCTGCAGCATGATCCTGCAGAGCGTCTAGGAGCTAACCCTCGCCAGTGCTTGTGTCTCCTGTTATTTTTAGCATCATTCACAAGGGGTTTGGGTGTGACAAAGCCTTGCTTTTTGGTAAGCTAGAGGCTGTCAGCTGGAGAAGGCTTCACCCTATCACAGAATAGATACACCATAAAATGTACACAAAACTGACACTGCAAACCATGCCTCATGCTTGGAAGAGCTGGGGACCTTATGGTATGGGATTTTGGGGAGTGTGTGCAGGCACAGGTATGCTGGGACCTGTTTCTGCTCCTCTTATTCTGTGCCACAGAAAACAACATGCATGAGGATACTCTGCTGTATGAACAATGAGGCTCCTTTTCATCTTAACACGCACTTTTTTACTTGGTTCTCAGATACACTACAGGAGTAAATGCACTGTCAAGAGATGACTGTGGAGAATGCTTGTGGATTCATTATAGAGTAGCTTTGGAATAATATCTGCATTCAGCATTAGCCATTTCATGTCTCTCTGTCCTATAGAAAAGGAGTCTTCCTTACACAAATGGGTCTGCATCTGCATGGAAGCCAAGCGTGGGAGAAGAACGAGACCTCTATAAATGTGCTCAGTGGGTTAAGTTGTTTGTTTTGTGATAAATAGCATACTATGCTGATACCTGCAAGTGTTTAACATTTATGACTCACAATTTAAAGCCTGAAGCACGTAGTGGTGTTTGCCTCCAGATTTAACCTTCTGAAGCCCTCTTTGCTTGTACTCCAGACTCATTTAGTTTGACAGTTATGTGAGTTCCAGCCACTGAACTGAAATTGCCATCCTGGTTGGTATGAGCAATGCCTCCCCTTTGCACAACAACGACCTCTGAAAAGGTGCATGCACATAAAAAAGGCACACTTTGGTTTCAAAGTCTGCCAACTGTTTGCAAACACAACTCATTTTTCATCTGGTTCATTCTCAGCCTTCTCTGTACAGAAGTGAAAGAAGTGGGAGGAAACTTTCCTCTCTACTTCATCTCTCTTTGCTATGCCACCATCAGCAGCAACATACACAAAGGCACTGTGGTCTGTAAGGTGTGATTGGAAGGATGTGTTGGACTTCCCTATTCTGCCACAAGTTGTGTCAGATCTGCCAGCTTTGTCTTACCTTCCTCTGGCTCCCCTGATACACAGATATCCAACACAGAAGCACATCTGCTGCGTTTGTGCAGAAGAGACATATACTAGTGCAAACATGATGACAAAGCTCCTTTCTAGGAGAGATCTCCAAAGTAACATCAAAACCCCAACAAATACAATGAATTAAACAGCAGATCAAAAGAATCAGCATCTGGGATGAACTTGTATCCCATTCTGACTGTTAAGCTTTTTCTTCATCCAAGTTATCTGACAGCAAACTGAAGTTTTAGGTATCCTTAAAGACTACAAGAGTTCAGAGTTGTACACTAGCACCTCAAGCCTTTGTCTAGCAAGTACTAATGCTCCTGGAATACACCATCTTCCATCCCTAAATAGCCACCATGCTCTCTGCCTTTGTATTACTCACTTTCACTTGAACTACCCACAGAGTCAGGCTGGGAAGACAGCAGAGATGCAAGAAACAGATGCGATATATTAGTCATCCTAATAATAATAACCCAGGGAAGAAGTGGTGAATTAGGAAGCAGAAGTGGGGAAACATTTCAGCTGAGATTTGAATGCACAGGACACAGGTTGGCGTAGGTTTGAGAGAAGACGCACCTCTCACCAGCCAAAGCCAAGCTGTGTGGCAGGTCAGAGAAATCGTCAGAAGAAGAGCAAGACAGACAAGTTAGCCTGGAGCAATCCACAGAGAGTTTTGACAAGGAGGAGAGTAACTTATAAGTAAAACACAGTGTGAGTGGGCAGTGCTGTGTGGTCAATCCCAAATTAGCAGAGAATTCAGCATGGAAAAGTGTAATCATGCCCTGAAATAATACTGGTGAAAATGCAAAAAATAACAAAGGGCAGCATTTGGCACATACTTCAATGGCTGCAGAGCAGGCAGCAGGGACAGTCAGAAAGGAATGACTATGAGAAATAATTCCCATGCAATGGGGTGGCATAGTTGCACACAGGAAGGGAAGAAAATCTGTAGCTGTTTTTCTGTCACCCTGCTTGTGCCACTGTCCTGGTTTCAGCCAGGAAATGTTTAACTTTTTTGCAGTAGCTGAGAGGGAGCATGGCCAGGACTCTTATGCTATTTGATACTACCTCAAGTCATTGCCAGCAGTGGGAGGAAGGGAATCTCTCTTGCTTCCAAGAAGGGCATTACTTCCAGTTGGGAGAAAACACAGCAGGTGAACGGTCCGGTATTTTTGTATTGTTGGGGGATTTTGCATGTAAATAATTTCTTTGTCTTATACATTTTGTGATTAATATTGTTGCTGTTACTCTTTGTTTTCTTATCTCATTGCTGTTTCCAGTAAATTGTTCTTCCTCCAACCTGTGATCTTTGTCTTTTGTGCCTCCACCTGGAGGCAGAGTGGAGAGTGAGTGGCAATATGGTTTTAGTGGGACCACTAAATTGGAGAATACCATTCCTAAAGCATGACAGTCACTAAGCAAGCAAAAAGCCGTAAAAGGGTGGGGGTGACAGTAGTTTGTAAATACAAAGGATGACTGAGCATTTCAGTTACTTCTTGATAACTACAATGCTACAGAGACTCTTTGTACCAATCAGGAGGTGCCACTATTGATGGCCAAGCTACTGTCTCCTCCACCTCCCTATCCACCAGCAGAGAGGATTGCTCTCTTTGTCAACCACAAGACATTTTCCTGTGCCCATATTTTCAGCAACTGTTTCTTCTTTAAAAGGCACCTTGATCTTGATGTCCTGAATAGCCCCTCTTTCCGCAGTGCTCCTGCCTTGAACCTAAGTCAGAGAAGAAGGGACAAAAGGCATTACCAGAAGAGCACTTGAGAGAGAGAAAACAGATAAAGGACATCCTTTGTGCTTTTAAAGCCTCTCGAACCAAGTTCTGTAGGTTTGTAACAGTCACTGCCAGAGAAATTCACACAGCAGAGAAACTCTCCCCACCTCTTGGTCAGCAGCAGGCTCTGCCTCCAAAGCAGATTCTTGCCCTTGCTTGCTTGTCTCCCCTTCACAAACTGATGTTGCTGCACAATGGATTACATTTAGGATACTACTATATCAAGCCATGCAACCTCACTGGCTCGTGCAAAGCATGTTAGATATCTGTAAGAGGGAAAGATATCTCTTACACAAACCTAAAGAACATGGTATCAAACAAGCAAATGCCATTTCCTTTCTAAGACAAAAACATGCAAGTACTTCAAAGGAAATGGCTTTCAATAATTTTTACTTTCAAAAGGAGATTTTGTAGGATGATGTAGGTATAGCCTGTGTTAATAAGACGATATCATCTTAAGCAGAGCATGACATTGAATAGGCAAATGCCACTTCCTTTTTAAGAAGAAAACAAACAAGCTCTTCAGAGGAAACGGTTTTCAACATTTTATTTTCAAAAGTAGATTTTGTAGGATGATGTAGCTATCCTGAGTTAGGAAGAAGATATCATCTTAATCCTGAGGCAAGGGAATAGGAAGAAGCAGCATGCTGCATAGGCAGACCCTTTGCCAACAGCAGAGATTAACTAGCACACAGATATACTTCATAAGAGTCCAAATGAATGTTGGGCCACAAAGAGAGACTGCAGTTAAGTGGAAATAAGCTTTGCTGAATACATGAAATGCCAAAGGATCTGCAGAGGAACTCTTAGCAGAAAGAGCCATTAATCACTGTAGCCAGCTGCATCCCATATACAGTGGTCACCTTGTGAACCTGAAAAATATTACTGTAATAAGAAAAAAGACGTCCTTCAAAAGCTTCTTCAGGTGCCCTATGCAGAGACTGCAGTAATTCTTTGGGATGGATTATTTTCTGGCTGTATTTCTTAGTAGGTGTATTCCTCGGCTCCATTTCCAACAGCAGCTGACATAACTAACATCACTTTCATCTGTCGCAGTCACCTTCCCCTATCTTTTTTCTACAAAAAGAGCTCAGACAAGTGTGGGAATGGCAAGGGATGGGAGGATGGNATTAATTGGCTCATCCAGTTGTAAACTTTAACACCTCCCCCCTGCCATTGGTAGAGCTAAAATTCCTGAAGGCCATTCATGAAGGGCAAAAACTGTGCCTTCTTTTTTCTCCAGTTGTTTTGATGTGGCTGTGATTCTAATCAAACAATGAAAAATAAAACCCCATGCATGAAAACAAGATCACCTCTGGCTTCAATCTGGCTTACATTTCCATCCCCTGGAGTTGAGTCAGCATCAGGCGCACCAGCTGCTTAAAGAAGAAAAAGGTGAGCTGCAAATATTACTCACAGGCGGAGGCAGCAGCAGGCAGGGACAAGTGAGTCAATTCCCAGTTGGCTTCAAGAGTTCCCATCACCCTCTCTACATCAGCACATTTTAAAGTAGGTTCAGCACAACCTTGTAAATTCTCCCTTACGTCACCACAGGGGCTTTTGAGGACCTCCTCCTTCGTTACACTTCGGCTTTTACCTCTCTCCTTTTCTTATGCATATTGCATTTTATAAGTCTCTTGCCCTAAAAGAGTAACAAAAAAGTTGTCTGTGCATGTCAAGTTGCCTGCAGAGAAGCAACTTTTCTAAACAAGGTTTCTCTAGCTGGGACTACTCACATTAAATCAGAAGCTGTCTCCTGAGGATCCAGGACTACTGCCTGGAACATGCACTTAATTTTCTAAAAATAAATTGAAAATATTCATAGAATACCAGACTGGATGGGGACCTCAAGGATTATCTGGTCCAACCTTTCTTGGCAAAAGCATGGTAGAAGCATAATCTAGACAAGATAGGTCAGCATCCTGTCCAGCCAAATATTAGAAGTGTCCAATGCTGTGGAATTTACCACTCCTCTGGGGAGATTATTCTAATGGCCAACTGTTTTCATTGTGAAAAATTTTCCTCTTGTGTCCAATCAGAATGTCCTCAGATGTAACTTACACCCATTACCCCTAATCTTTTCCGTGTGACCTCTTGTAAAAAGATTCTCTCCATCTTCTTTGCAGCCACACTTTAAATACTGGAACATGGTGATAAGGTCTCCTCTAAGCTTTTTTTCCCAAGGCTGAAAACTCTCAGTTCTCTCAGCCTTTCCTCATATGTCAGACTTCCCACTACTTTGATCATTGTAACTTTTCCTCTTACACCCCTTCTAGGGAACCTTCATGCTTGATTACCTCTCTGAAGTGCCTGCATACAAGTGCACACAGCATAAGGAATAAACAAGAACTAGAAATCTCTGTGTTCGCAGGACATAATCTCATCGCAACTAAAGAGACATGGTGGGATGACTGCAATATCATCGTGGATGGCTGTGTACTTTCCAGAAAGGACAGGTCAGTGAGGTGAGGTGATGGAGTTGCTCTTTCTGTGAGAAAGCAACTGGAATGTATTCAGCTCTGCTCAGGGCTAGACAAAGAAATTGAGAGTTTATGGATGTGAATTAAGGGATAGTCTAATATTGCTAACACTGTTGTGAGTGTTTACTGCAGGTCACCTGATCAGGAGGAGGAAGTTGATGCAGCTTTCCATGGACAGCTGGAAGTAACCTCATGGTCCCAGGCCCTGATTCTCCTGGGAAACTTCAACCACCCTGATATTTGTTGGAGAAAAAAATGGCTCAGCACACACAGTCCAGGAAGTTCCTTCAGATCACTGATGATAACCTTTTCATGCAAGCGGTGGATAAGCCAACAAGGAAAGGTGTGTTGCTGGACTTGGTACTAATAAGCTGGAGGGATGGGTCGAAGATGTGAAGGTTGTGTGCATCCTTGGCTGTAGTGACCTTGAGAAGGTGGAACTCAGGATCCTGTGTGGAGCAAGCAAAGCAGGAAGCAGGACTAGAACCCTGAACCCCTGCTGAATCAAATAGGTGTCCTGGTGAAGGAAGACACAGAGAAAGTGGAATTACTGAATGCTTTCTTTGCGTCAGTCTTTACTGCTGAGGTCAGCCTTCAGGAATCCTAGACCTTGAAGGAAAGACAGGAAGGCTGGAGAAAGGAAGAATTCCCCTTGGTCACAGAGAGTTGGGTTAGGAATTAACTAGACAGACTTAATACACATAAATTCATGGGCCCTCATGAGATGCACCCATGAGTGCTGAGGGAGCTGGCAGAGGCTGCTAAGCCACTGTCCAGCATCTTGAAAAGCCATGGAGAACAGGAGATGTGGAGGAAAGCCAATGTTACTCCCATCTTCAAAAAGGGCAAGAAGGAAGACTGACCAATCAGCCTAACCACCATCCTTGGAAAGCTAAAGAACAGATTGTTCTGCAGGCCGTCACCGAGAATGTAAAAGAAAGTCATCAGGAGTAGTCAGCATGGATTCATCAAGGCAAAATCATGCTTGACCAGTCTGATAGCCTTCTATGATGGCATGGCCGGTTGGGTCAATGAAGGGAGAGCAGTGGATGTTGTCTACCTCAACTTCAGCAAGGCTTTTGACAGTTTCCCCTAACACCTTCATAGGTAAGCACTGGAACTGTTATTGAGATGAATGGGTAGTGAGGTGGATTAAGGACTGGTTGAGCTCAGAAGATCATGATCAGTGGAGTAGAATCCAGCTGGAGGCCTGTAGTCAGTGGTGCTCCCCAGAGTTTCATACTGGGTCCAGTCATATTCAACTTTTTTATCAATGACCAAGAGATAGAATGTACCCTCAGCAAGTTTGCTGATGATACAAAACTGAGGGGAGTGGCTGATACGCTTGAAGGTTATGCTGCCATTCAGTGGGACCTTCATAGGCTGGAGAGTTGGGTGGGGAGAAACCTAAGGAGGTTCAACAAAAGCAAGTGCAGGGTCCTGCCACTGGGAAGGAAAAAACGCAAGTATCAGTACAGGTTGAGGGCTGACCTACTAGACAGCAGCTCTGTAGAGAAGGACCTTGGAGTCTTGGTGAATGACAAATAGTCTATGAGCTGGCAGTGTGGCCTTGTGGCCAGGAGGGCCAATGACTTCCTGGAGTGCATCAGGAACAGTGTGGCCAGCAGGTCAAGGGAGGTGATCCTCCCCCTCTACTCAGCCCTAGTGAGGACACATCTGAAGTATTGTGCCCAATTCTGGGCTGCTCAGTACAAGAAAGACAAGGACCTGCTGGAGAGGGTCCAACAGAGGTCCAGAAAGATGATTAGGGGTCTGGAGCGTCTCTCTTATGAGGAGAGACAGCTGGAACTCGGCTTGTTTGGCCTAGAGAAGACTGAGAGGGGATCTCATCAATGCATACAAATATCTTAAAGGCAGGTGCCAAGAGGATGATGCCAGACTCTTTTCAGTGGTGCCCAGTGACAGGACAAGGAAACATAAGTTCCACCTCGACATGAGGACTTTGCATTGAGGATGGCAAAGCACTGGAACAGGCTGCCCTGGGAGGTCATGGAGTCTCTCTCTCTGGAGACATTCCAAATTCACCTGGATGTGTTCCCGTATAATCTGCTCCAGGTGACTCTGCCTTCTCAGTGGGTTGGACTAGATGATCTCCAGAGGTGCCTTTTAATCCTAAAGATTTTGTGATTCTGTGACTCATTTCATAAATTTACCAGGACCTACAACTGCCTGGGCCCTCCAAGATCTCGTTGTAGATGGTAGTGACATCAGCCTTTTTCCAGTCTTTTGGAACATCCCCCAGTCTCCAGACTTCTCAAATACTATGGAGAGTGGCCTCACAATGGTGTCAACCAGCTCTCTTAACACTGTTGAATGGAAAACATCAGGGTCCATCAGTTTGTAGGGGTCAAGTTCATGTTCACACACCAATTGTTTCACTGACAGTGGGTCTGAGTTCAGATCAACCTGGATTTTTGTTGTCAAGGCCTGGGGACCTACAGCACTGGTAAAGACAGAGATGAAGGTCATGTTGAGAACCTCTGCCTTTTCAGCATCACTGGGAAGTGATTCACCTCTCCTATTTAAAAGCAGGCTAATATTTTGCTTCTGCTTCCATTTGTTCTTTATGTACCTGAAGAACCCATTCTTGTAGTTTTTGCCATTTCTGACCACTTTCAAAACAAGATGAACTTTTGCTTTTCTAACTGCATCTCTACATGCCTTGGCAATGCCCATGTAATTATCAACTACAACTACTGTACAACTGCAATGACACCTTTCAGGTGAGGTGTAATCTGGTACACTGGTTCAGACAGACTGCACAGGGCAGGGCTCAGCTGGTTGTACTATTGCCTTGAGATAATTTACTGAGAAGTTTCTTGTAAACTGTGTGGTGTGTTGAAAAAGACAAAGAGCTAGAATAGCTCATCTGCCTTGCATTCAGACTAGCCAAAGCAGGTGTGGGTCAGGGTCACCAGAAATCTAGTGTATTCCACAACCTCACAGCCCTTGTAGGAAGAGGTGGAGACTCCTGACAGTTTTTACCCTGCAAGGTACTGTAAGCTTGTCTTCTTTTTTTTTTAAACACAGTTCCTCACCTGTTGCAAATTGCTTGAGACCCTCTGGCTTTCACAGAACAATTCCAGTTTACAGCAAGTGAAAACTGAGATGAATTTCCATGATTTTCACAACAGAAAGAGAAGATAGAGATCATAGCTTGCCAAGTGGCTGACACTTAAAAGTTACAAAGCTTAGGATGTCTCTCTGTAAACATATTTATTCGTCTGGTTTTATGGCTTATGTAATACCTCTCAAACTATGTATCTAGCATTGTTCTCTTTCTAAGGCAATCCTTGAAATGTCTTCTCCCTCTTGTCATGTCTCCCAGAGGCGTTTTGCTCTCAATGTGCTCTACAGCTGTACAAGCTCCGTAACACAAGAGACCAGATCCTATCTTACTCAGACAGGTATTTGCAAAGTTGCTCGTACTTTCAGAAGTGGGATCATACAGTAAGTGTAGACATCTGGGTCTTGTTTCCCTTATTAACATGTACACTGTCAGTTTATTAATCAGTTGCAAATTTCCCTTCCTCCTATTTGTAGTGCCAAACTTAACAGCTTATGCTGTATTGTGTTGTGAGTTTGTTGGCCTTCCTACACCTCTTTATAAAAAGCAGCAACACATCAGAAAGATTAGTCTATGTCCACTGAATTTATGCTGATGACTTTGATAGTAGCACCCAAACGAAAGCAGTGAATTATTTTGCACCTACCAGTGATGGATTTGCATCACCTCATTGTTATATGATTCCCTTAGCTGAATCCTCCTCAGTGACTTAATAACTAAGGTGATTGCCTCAAGCAATTAAAAACTCCAGGATCTATTCCAAACTCATTTTGTTGCCAAGTTAACAATACAGTAGTGAAGGTAATTTAGAAACATTAAGTGTTCTTCACTTACCGTTTTCCTCTCTGGTTTCATGGCGCTCTGTGGACACCTTTTCTTGTAGTGGGAGCTATGGTAATGAGCTAAAGCAAGGGGTGGAAGAATTCTTCCTTTATGAAGTCACTGAGGGGCAACCAATGCAGGTGGGATACAGCTGCATGCTTCTCTGTGGCATAGCTGCTGCCTTCCATCCTTCATGTCCTTCTGCCCTTTAGGGATGTAATTTTCTGACTTTACATTGCAAGACTAGAACTGCTATAGCCTGACCCAGTCTCTGACATTCAGTTGGCATTTTGTCTCATACTTACACACACACTTTTTAAGGGAAAATAACATGAGTATCTAAAGTGCTTTATAGATCTAAAAAAGAAAAATTTTTCCCTTCAGGTGGAGAAAGTTCCCGTTCTGCAAATCTGCTGACTGACACACAGAACTGTGGCTTCTGAGATGCTTTCCTACAGCCTTTGAGGTAAAGCTGACTTGCAAATAAAAACCAC
Organism: Sakesphorus luctuosus; assembly: GCA_013396695.1. Lineage (NCBI taxonomy): Eukaryota > Metazoa > Chordata > Aves > Passeriformes > Thamnophilidae > Sakesphorus > Sakesphorus luctuosus. The sequence goes on from VWZD01013281.1 coordinate 694,980, forward strand.
ACCTTTGCACAGAAAAATTGAAAAGGAAATTTTGAAATGGTGTGCAGAAAGCGTGTTTTTGTTGAAATTCACAATTTTTGAGGGGAGGTTGATCAAAAACTGGGGAAAGTTGCAGTCTTGAGAAATTTCCAACTTGTTTTGAAACAAAATGCCTCTGACAAAAGTAAAAAAAAATAAATTCAAGTAGGCCTACATGTGGAAAAAGTCATTTTAGCCAGGTATGTTAGCATGGAGACTTGCAACCTGATTATGAAGATAAGAATTACAAGTATTCAGACTTATAATTTTGTCCTAGTTACAGCAGCTGGGACCAGTTTATCGCTATGTGGGTGTAACCAAAACTGTGTATTCTACATCCTCTATGTCATTTCTGATGAACTGTTAATAATGGATCATTTGCAGCAGCTTCCCAGGGCACACCTGACCCCTCAGGCTACAAGCTGGGTGTTAAAGGAACCTGTGAGGCATGGGAATGTGCCTGTCTTCCCACCAGTGACTCAGCTGTGATAACTCCCCTCCGGGGAGGCATTAGCACCTTCACAGACAGCCTGAGGGGTCATGTCTGCTAATGGGCAATTAGGGACTGGTACAATACGCAGTTGCAACGACCTAGACCATCAAAGATTCCAAAAATATCCCATGACTCACAGAGTTAAATCACCCACTGGGGAACTCCCTGCCCTGAAGGAAGTATTGGGCATTCCCATCTGAACCTGAGCATATATAATCTTGGGGGTTTGGGCCTTCTGGGACAACTCACCAGATCCAGAGGAGGAACAGAACCTCAACAGGACTGAGACTGCCACTCTCGACCAGACTGCAACCATCATTATCATCAACAGGTTTTTCTTTCCCTTTACTTTGGACTGAAGGGGAATACGTGGCCCTCAGCACAAGGGCAAATAAACACCATTCTGTTCGTGTCCCAGGGGGCTGGGTTATACATCTGGGTTTTGTGGGTTAAAACCAACATTATCTCTGTATCATTGTATTTATTGTAATCTTTTTATTAAATTGCAACTCTGACTTCTAATCTCTTTTTGATTTGAGCTCATTCCTCCCACCAGTTAACCTTTAAACCAGCACATCTTCTCAATTAGATTGCCACATCACGTGGACAAAAGAAGGACATGAATTCTTTAAATAAACACACTAACTTTTACCAGCTGTGGAAAGGGAAAAAAAAGTTCTCAAGCTTTTATAAAAAATGTTATATGAAATATCATTATTTAATAAGGAAAAGAGATACACTCTTCAGTAACTGAACTTTCCAAACTTAGTAGAGAAAACAAAGTATGTTCTGAAATATCAAATACACAGCTTTGTCAAATCAGTGAAAAAAAACATATCTGAAATGTCTGCCACATCCATAAGGCATCTACATTTTTAACACTACCATGGCCTCCACTCCTCACTCCTTTTCATCCATCTCACCTTTACCAGATTTTTAAAGGTGATAAACTTCTAGCTGGTCTGATTTAAGCTCAGTATTGTAGCATAGTGTTTCCAGATAAAAATAATGACACAGCTGGATAGCTCAGCTCACGTTTGTAAAGCACTTTGATATTTCTTTTAGGGCAATATTAACAAAAGTGGACATGGGACACATATAAATACAGACACAAGTTCACTTTTTTCTTTGTATTTACCCCCAGTTCTTGGTTTCATTTACTTTTTGAGCTACTCTATGGCTTTGTTCTTTAGGCTGTTTGAATCAGAGCAAGCAAGCACATATATTTCCCATCAGTGGGACAAGATATTTGGACCATGCCATAGGAAGATAAGGAATAGGATATTAACTGCTATCCCCAACTCCCCTTCCAGTCATTTAAAAAAACAAAAGTTGTCTATTGCCCTGCTATAATTGAAATGAGCCTTTACTGATTGTTTCTTACACCAATCTAACACACCACAGTGTAATAGTCTTTGACATTTTCCTGCCTCTGTGGCTTTATGAAGGGTAGATTTACACTAATTTGCAATTAAAGGAAGGATGACTTTATTCCAAATACACTTTTGAACCCCAGTCATGTCATTACTACAGCTGTTCAAATAAATATCCCTAATAATTGAAAGTGTTTGTAAAATATTCTAATGGTGAAATGTCTTCACTGTAGGCTCTTGGGACTACTTAGACTATAAATGAGTTAATCAGTAAAAAAATCCTTGTAACAGGGAGTGAATCTGTGCAATTGATCACACAGATCATACATGTGGATCAAAACATGAAGAGTATCAACATCGACAGGCTGAGTACTCCAAGGCAGGAGCCAGTGCTAGTGGGATACTTGGATTTCCACAAGCTCAGTAGCCCTCCACTTTTTCAGAAAACAAGGAAAACAGAGGAATGATTTGCATTTGCTGAATGGATAAACAAACTCTGTATCCAAAGTAAATGTAAATACAAATATATAAGGCAGTTAAATGCCTCCTTGACACTCGATCCCGTCAGATCTCAGAAGCTAAGTAGAGTCAGCCATGGTTGGATGGGACACCGTCTGGGAATATCGGGTGCTCTAGGTTCTAGTCCTGAGGACTTCACTGTCACTGTCCAAGCTCAATTGACCATGGCAGATGAACCTTAGGAGTAAAGGGAGGGGCCAGTTCTGCGCACGCTGTGCCTCACCTAAAAAATCCACTGTGCAGGCTCGAAGGACACACCAACGTGGGGAGAGCCCTTCCCAAATATTCATTTGTGAAGCCTAGCCATGATGATGTATATAGTGGGAATGAAAAAGAAGCCAAAGTGTTGTGCCAGTTGGCTGCTCTTCCTGCTTGTAGTAGTGTCCAGCAACTATTTGGTGCTATATCATTTGTAACACAGCTCTCACAGAAAGAAGTTCTGAAACACTTCTGAATACAGAGCCTAGATTTTGGCTAGGGAAACTGGGGTCCTGATCTGTGAGAGGGGCTTGCTCTGGAGGGAGAGCCAGCATTTCCCGTCACTGCTCAGACTTTCCAAAAGTAAGTCAAGGTTTCAGAGAATCATAAAATAGCTTGGCTTGGAAGGCACCTTAAAGATCATCTAATTCCAACACCCATGCTATGGGCAGGGAAAACTTCCACTAGACCACGTTGTTCAAAGCCCTATCCAACTTGAGCTTGACCACTTCCTGGGATGGGACATCCACAACTCTGGACAACCTGTTCCAGTGTTTTACCATCCTCACAATAAAGAATTTCTTCCCAATATCAAGTCCGATCCCACTCTCTTTCATTTTAAAGCTCTTGCCCCTTGTTCTGTCACTACAGGCCCTTGTGCTCTTCACAACATGCTCTTGTGAAAAGTACCTCTCCAGCTTTCTTGGCAGCCCCATTTTAGGTACCAGAAGGCTACTGTAAGGTCTCTCTAGTCTGCTGCTCACCAAACTGAAGAAGCCCAGCTCTCTCAATGTCTTCATAGGTGAGGTGCTCCAGCCCTCTGATCATCTTCACAGCCCTCCTCTTGGAGTTGCTCCAACAGGTAAACATCTTTATGCTGGTGGCACCGAAGCAGGACAGAGGGCTCCAGGTGGGGTCTCACTAGAGTAGAGAGGCAGAATCACCTCCCTCAGCCTGCTGGTCACACTTCTTTTGATGCAGCCCAGCATAGAGTTGGGCTACAAGTGTGCATTCCCAAGTGCTCTACAGAGCTTCTCATCCACCCCCAAGTTCTGCTCAGGGCTGCTCTCTGCCCAGCATCTATTTTTGCTTAGGATTGCCCTGATCCAGGTGCAGGACCCATACAGAGTCCAACTGAGGCACCTATTTTTCATGGAGTCTCCTAATTTGGGGTACAGCTGTTCTTTGCCTGAAATATCTGCAAGATAACTTTTTGGAGTATGGATATTCACTATTTTTCTGCAGATATCTGTGCAAAAATCATTAGACATGTTTTAATAACAAGCTAGGTGTATTGACTCTTTCAAACTAAAAACTGAACTGTTTGGAATTTTTTTCCATACGTAAACATGATATAATGGCATCCACCTATAAACTCACAGCTGAGGACTTCAACGAAGGGCAGTTTCCCTCAGTGGCCAGAGAGCAAAAATGAGGCTCTGAATTGTTCTGCACCCTGGAGCAATAAATGGCCATGTGCCAGTGTCCCATATAGGTGTTAGAAAAATATCAGCCAAAATTTAACTTCTGACACCTTAGATGTAGAAAGCCATTGCACGAGCACGCTGTGAGGATGAAAAAAAATTAAGAAAAAAAAAGAAAAATCCTGATGCAGTCCACTCAATGCTTCTTTCCTGATGGTTGACTTTGCCCCACAGCTGCTCCTTGCAGGTGTTCATCTTTCTGCCAAACATTTCTGAAAAACATAAAAACTGCAGGTCATGAATAACTGATCTTTCAGAAAGAAATGCATAAAAACACTGCTGGCAGAGAGGAAGGTAGGCAAGGACTAAAAGAAAAAAACAGTTTACAGGCTTTCCAATCAGTCTCTCATACTTCATCAATCATCTGCTGAGAAGGCATTTGAGAGAGTCTTTATGTGCCCGGTGCCTTCTAATTCACTACTCCAATCCACTATTGACATGAGGGGCTACCAAGGTAGGCATGCACAATAGCTCTTTTAAGAAGAAATCAACCTGAATGGCTTTGTCTTGGCACCAGCCCCCTGAACAGGAATGACTGCAAGGCACTTTCATGAACTAGAAAGATGCAAATGGCAAATAATCCTGGCTTCAGGCAAATGCTATGGAGACCTACATAGCAACAAGCTGTGCCCAGCATAGAGCCCCACATGCAGGGTGTGAGCACCATTCCTTCCTACTGCAGCAAGAGCAATATGCAGCAACAGTGCATCATACTTGATATATTAGCACGTCTGCAGTAAACTTCTACACCATCACTTATGGAAAGGAGTATAATGCATAACACTCATTTCCAGCTCAACTGTACTGACGCCAGTCAAGTTACACCAGGATAAGCTACTCTTTGTATTCGTTCTTGGCACAAAAGATACCTTTGCAACTTCAGTGATATCATGTGCGTAAACAAAAAAGGATGTGATGGAACATAAAGAAAATGTCATTTCCAATGCCAGTTCATTTGTCCTGACGCAGAAATAGTTGCATATCTGTGCCTACTCTCTGAGAAAGCAAGAAACTGCTTTAACAACCAGTAGGAGTTCATAAGGATACATATTGTATCTCAAACAATTTGACATTTTCTCTAGTTCCCCAAATGTGTCTATAGTTTAGGAATAAACCACCTCTAAGCTTAAAAATATCACAAAGCTAAATACAGAAGGCTGGAAGAATAAATTCACAGAAAGGGTAGCTTTCCAAAATAGAGTCTGAAGGTCAAGAAAAGCAAGGTGTAGCTTCAACTTCTGCAAATGAACAAGGTTCCTACATAACATACAAATTAAATGGGAACATTTAAATAGATTAATATAACATTTCTAAGCCATGTGTGTTACAGGTAGAATCTAGAAAAGTTCCCAGTTTTTTCTGTAGACGGCTTTGAAATCTGTACCACAGAGGTGTGATAAAAAATAGACAGTATTTTTTGACACCAGGACAAAGGCCTCCACCAGCAGTCGCCAAGGAAATCCATCAAGGAAAACCTCTGACGAGGTGCACGATGCAGACTTTGGCATGTTTCATGCTGTGGAACATACCTGAGAGTTTACATGTGCTCAAGCTGTAATGTGCACAGAGAGGAACATTTTTTGTAGAGGTAATTTAGAGTACGGTAAAACCTCAAGTAGATTTGCTCACTCACAGAAACCTCCACAGGTTTAAAAGTCTTCCAAGATCAGGACCCCGTTCAGAGGTTTGATTACTCAGTGAAATGCTAATACTTGTAAAGAGAGTTTAACTCCAGTGTGACTATGCACTGTTCCTCTTCTGCTTCTCTGCCCTTTAATCCCAGTAACTTTTCACAGTTTATAATAATTCAGGTAACAGGAACTAATTTTGCCACTAGTAATTAGCCCTTACAGAACAGAGAAGGCTGACCCTGAAATAATAGTTGTCATTTCTTCCTTCTGTTTCCTAGACATCCTGAGTTTAGTATGTAAGCACAGATTTATTTTTCCTTGCTTATTTCTTTAATGCTTTATCCTAGTATTGTTACATAATGTTGCTTTATGTGAGAAGTCTTCACCACAGAACTCTTTGTTGTTCAGTTCAAATGAGACACTTCCTTAACTATTCGCATGCAGTAAAATGATTCCTGTTACCATTCAGTCAGTACCACAACCCAAAGCCTGGAATAGTAAGAGTAGACTATGACTTTATATTTTAATTCTGTCTGTACAAGGTGCATGAATACCATAATATAGAAACAGTTGAATGGGAATGAGACACAAAGGCTATTTATCAAACTTCATGAAATCACAAGAGCTAAAGTGAGAGAAATCCTTAGAAAGGTGCCAGAGGTATTTATTTTAAGAGCCCAACAAATGTTTCTCTGTTCCTGAAAATCTGTCTTCAATTAAGTTCCAGAACAATCATTAACTATATTTTGAGCATTTCCATTTTCTTTAAGAATAGAAGTTTTTAAAACTGATTACATCAAAGAAAAGAGGTTTCATGAATCTTATTATGAGTTCTTCTGGTTTTTCAGCTCAAACAGGCTTACATATGTTTATCAACAAGAAGGGAAAGAAAGTGACGCAAGTGTCTTCAGGAGGAGATCAGGAGCCAGTACTGCAGCACCACCCTGAGGTTCAGTGTGTTCCCCTCTCCCTTAGGTGGTCCACAAATGCAACAAGGAACTGCTCAAGCCTCAAAGGGAGGAATCTAAGCGGTGCTTGGAGTAGGCTGGAGACCACTGAGGCCAAAAACCACCTCAGTGAACATCCCAGCAGGGAATGTCTCATACACTGACAGGTGTTTTACTTTGCTAACACAGCTTTGCTAGAGGATGGAAAGGCCTTGACACTCTCCCTCCCACCCTAAACCTACTCCCCATCTGTACTCAGCAGGTTTGCATCCATCCCAGTGGAAGTGGCTCATCTGCTCAACATGATTCAGCTGATCTATCCATGTTTTAAGAGTAACAGCAGCTGCAGTAGGTGAGATTAAAAGTCCATTTCGCCTAGCCCTTTATCTCCAACTCTGGCCAAAAGTCGTCATCTAGAAAAATGTACACAAACTGGCCACAAGACTTTTCTTGAGCACTTTCCCTTGCACTCTGTGTGGTTCAGGAATTTCCTGAGCCAAGCACATTTCTAGGTTTTTAGATCTTCATTGCACCTTACTGACATCTGTGTGCCTTTTTGGCATTCCTCCCTCTTCTCTGTAAAAGAGGAGGTCTTCCCTCAGGCTGGGTAGCACAGCTGTGCTGACCGACTTCACTCATTCTCCAGAGACTGAAAAAAGAAAGTAGAATAAGTGCCTTGCTTACCAAATACTGCTCTGGATTTGCTGCTGTTCAAAAAAAGGAGTTTCCAGGAGTCTCTAAAATGGGGGGAAAATGCCTGAGCTTCAAAAGAACTCAAGTGAAGGACAAGGAGTTCCTAAGCAAAATGGTTTGTCCTGAAAGGAAACGCAATGCCAGGTAGGATCAGGACAACCATTTAGGGTGAAGCTGTAGGATAACAGATGGCAAAGAGTTCTGGGAAGAAATGAGCCTGAAGTTTAGCTCTTCCTTGCTTACCACATGGAGTACTGAAAGGCCATGCTATGATGAGCCAGAGGAGAGGACATAATACATGAAGTACAGCTTTTCAACTTGAAAATAATCTAGCTCAGTGTCTTAACAAGCAGTCTGGAGATGGTGAACAAGTGACTGTTATTCAGTTTCATAATATATCGCCATGAAAGAAGTAGGAGGGAACTGGAGAAATTATCAGGTGGCAGATTTAAAAAGAGACACAAGGAATTGCTCTTTCACACATGTATACATAAGTGTGAAACTCACTGCTCTGAGACATTGCTGATGCCAAAAATAAAACAAGGTTAGAAATAAAATGGTTAGACAAATAAAAAATTAGGTTCAACACGGGCTCTTAACTACATGATGAAAATACATGAAGTCCATGAACTACAGACTTCTAGAAGGTAGGACAAGATCTGGGAAAAATCACCTTGTGCTCCCTCACTTCTTACATTTTCCTTAAGCCTCTGCCACCAGCCATTATGGAGAGCAGATACTGAGAGAGATGAACTTTTAGACTGATTCTGAATTGCTGTTCTTATTCCCCAAATTCAATAGAGTTTTTCAGCAACTACTTGTAACAGCATTTGCTTCTGCTGTCACTGTTCTAATGGAGTGTGCCAAGATGTATGGAAATTAATTATCCTTTTTTATTTCTGGAATGTAGGCTGTAGGGATCTGACATTTAATGCATCAAATGCTCTGCATACATTCTATATCTGGTAAGTGCACTTCTCACAACTTCATCAACAAGTTATGGTTCACAGTCCTGATATGATTATAACATTAATTCCTACTGTCAGAGTGTGTTTACTGCACCAGCTTCATGAAGATGGCTCAGAGCCACTCAGTACAGAGAAGTTCTGGTTCCTCTAATCAGTGACAATCCACAATCTAAACTCAGAGGAGAAAGTCCTACTTTTTCACTATCTCACATGTCAAGGGAAAAAATAACACATTCATCTCAAATGGCTGCGTTTAAGAAATCCTCCATCAGGATTTAATAATGGAAGATGATATCATCTTTATCGTGCTGCTGTACTCTGGTCCCAAATCATTTGACAAATGTTATCTGGCAGGCTGGCAGGATGAGGGAAAGTCACACTTTTCTGTAGGCCAGCTCTTTGCAAGATGAAGTACATTAGTTCTCCTTGAGGAACATTTTATATCTGTCCTCATTCCCTGCTGCTTCAGTGCCCTTCAACCACTCCCCACCGTGACTCCCAGGCCTTGCCTCACATGTCCCTTTCTGCCCTGGTCTCACCTCTTCTCTTACTGCCTGCCCATGAACATGGCACTACCTCTTCCCCCACAACCTTGCCCCTGGCTGGGTCCTCTTTTTCTCTGCCCCATGCAAGTGTACTTGGGCCACTTCTTCCACACAAGGGCAGCAGGAGGTCCAGGACATTATCCAGCACTAGCCACTGCCTTGGTTAAGTCAACTTCAGTGTTGCATGGGTTTGAGTTCCAGAGAGAACCAGTCACATTGCATCTCCTTCTGTCTCTATCAGCTGTGGAAAATGCCTGCTGTAAGAACACAGCACTCAGTGTGCCCCCTAAGCCTGGGCTGGACGCCTGAATGTGTATCAGATGTTTTCTATTCTCCCTCCTCCCTTCCTATTCCATGAGCTTTGCATACCATTGCCCTGCCTCCTCTCCCACTTTCCCTAGCAAAATTATTTGCTTTTACCCACATGTTGACATGCTATGCATGTTATCATATATTGTTCAATAGACCTTGGACAAGATAAGATCTTGTAGTAGCAGTCTGAGAGTGTTAACTAGGGTAGCTTCCCACCTCCTGCCTTGTTTTTGAAACTGGAAAATACTCAAGAGAGGCTTGAAGCAGTGTGTGTACTAAGGGGTTTAACATATTTTTTCTTTTCTTTTTTTTTTCTGTTTAGTGGCTTATCACTCCCCAAATGTTCTAGTTCTGTCCCTGAGCACCCAGGCTGTCCTTGGAAATCCTGGAGTTAGCCAGGTGCAATATTTAAAGCATATCACCACCACCATGCCTCACAGGCTTTGCCACTTCACACTAATGAGCCCTCACTAGAGTGTTCCTAGAAGAAATGTACAATGAAAATAACTTCAATGGAAATAATTCAGTATTCTATGGGGACTCTCATTGAAGAGGAGACCTAAACCATCTTTTCTTCTGGGCCTGTATTCAGCTAACGCCACCTGCTCCAGCTATTTTCTAAAGCAGGGCCATTTGCTGATGAAATAGCTACAGACATTTTGTGCACATTTCATATTTATCAGCAGGTTGCTAACAATGCAGAAATGAGCAGAACAGCAATTTGTAGCTGTGCTCTAATACTGCAGCCCTCCTCCTTTTGATTTATGAACTTTTTTTCTGTATGGATCTGTCTTAATGACACTCATTTATTGACAAAAGTCTACCTTTTATAGAGTTGAAATTATTTAGAGGTCAAAAGAATAATTCTTTTAATAATACAGTTTCTGCTTCCTCAGCAATAGTATTTATGAAACCATCTTTCTTTTGCTAGGTTATTTCCCTATCTTTAGAACAGCCCATTTCCCTTTTGCTCTGTTAGGCATATTTTAGCAGAAGCAAATGGATTATTCCCTCATCACACTTCATTGTTCCTCTTGACCTCCTCTCTGAAAATAACAAAGTGATGAGCAAGAAGCCACTGAGAGCTTAACTGAAAATCCTTGCCAGAATGTAATTTTTACCTGCTTGGGGTTTGGAAAGTTTAGGTAAACTCTCCACAAGACCTTGAAGATGTATGGAGTGTGCCTATACTGCAGTGAAGCATCCACACCTCAGCACAGAGACCTGGGCTGGCTGCCCCAGAGCTTTGTGTTGCCAAAAGCCTGGTTGCACCCACACTTGAAAAAAGCTCATTTTAGGCTAACTCACACTATTATCTGCCAACCTACAATACAGTTATGACCCAGATTCATCAAGGTGAATGCATCATATGTGTGAGATCTAACAGAAATTTTACATTAAAACATAACACTTTGTGTTAGAACATGTATTTTTTTTGCTCCATGGGGAAAAGCACTTCTCTTTCATTTCAGTCAGTTCAGAATTCATCTAGTCACTGGGCTGTCCTGACTGTGGAGCAAGTGACATGTGATGATAAATGCTGTGCCCAAATGGCACAGCTGAAGATGAGTTCAGCTGCTGACACTGACCCGCAGTGACCAAGGGCTTCACCTCTCTGGACTGCCCCTTCCTTTCTCCTGCCTGTCTGAATCATGGGCTCTTTGCATAACCGCTCATCCTCTGCATGTTCACACTTGCAGGAGCTTGAGCCAGGAGATCTCAAACCGAAATTTTATAGCGAAAGCCATGCAAATAATATTGTCATACAAAGCATAATATAACTATCTAATAATGAACACTACATCACACTAAATCTAATAAGTCTATTGCTAACAGAAATAAAAGGAATAAAGATTCCAAGGAAAATGAAAATCTAAAATAATTCCAAGAGCCTCCTTAAAGTGTAATAAACCAAAAAGACAGAATTAGCCATCATGCATGCAGCAAAAAAGCTACCCTTGTAAAAAGCATTTTTATTCCCAGCTTTGGACGAAAAAAAATGTCTCAAGCTGCAGGCTAGAACAGTTAAACTCCTAATATTTTCTAAGACCCTCATGACTTCTACATAGAGATCATTATTCCATCTCTAAGATTTTAATTTATCAAATGGTAATACATCTTTCCATCCCTATTTCAAGGCTATCATACCAGAAAATAGGCTTATATGAGCAGACTCCATCTTTCAATAAAGAAGCTGATGAAAATTAAAGCTTTTGCCAAATGTACATTTAAAATAATGTAGATTCTTTTTTAGACAGGTGTAGGGTTTGGCTGCTTTTCAAATTTATTTTTTTTTTAGAAAAGATATGGCAAAACAATAGTAATAGTGATACCTTCCCTTTCTTTTTCCAACCCAAACCCAGATTCCTTCTTTTGATAATTTCCCCTTTCCTTGTTTGTTTTGTGGGGTTTTTTTGGTCTGGTTGTTGGTTGGGTATTTGTTTTTGTTTTTTTCCAAGGAGAATGAAACAAGGTAGAATGAAGAAATCAGTAAAAAGTTGTTAAAATTTTCACAGGAAAACTTGTGATAAATATAGTTGTGAAACAGTGATACAATTAAACTATCTTTTTCTTTTTGAACTTTAAATAACCTTCATAAAAAATTGCAGCTTTTTTGTTTCCATATTTTACTATTTCTAACAACAGATTTTACATAAATTTTTGATCACTAGAGAGCCCCAAGAAAGCCTGATGCAAGATCAAAATAACCTCTGCAGTTAGCCACATAGTTTAATGTTCATAGCACTATTAATAAGTGCTTATTTTTACTTTTGTGCCAGGGTGTAGTGCCAGTGGGGCTGTGGCAGAAGGAAGGCTGAGTGGGGGTGAACCCCTTGTGGGCTGCCATCCTTTGGGGTCTGAGCTGGGTGGGCAGAGCTGGGGACAGGTGACAGGCTTCTGTGATGGGATGACACAACCAGGGATAAGCCAGGTCCAGGATGCAGTCCAGGTTCAACTGGGAGCAGCTGCAGATGGGGCTGGAGGCAGAGCTGGAGTTGGACCCTCCAGTGCTGTGTCTTCAAGGTCCATCCAGGAGAAAGGGTCCAAGACTAGGCAGGAGAAAAACTGCTCACAGTGAGAGTCTGATGTAGGACAGTGCTGGATGGGAAGTCCTGACCTAAGGTGGAGCCTCCCAGTCCAGCAGTGGTGGTGGAGGTGTCCCCAGCACGGCTGCCTGTGGTGGCCATGAACTGCCACCCATAGTGCCTGGCATTCCACTTGAGATGGTGCAATGACAGGATGATCCAAATTCCAAACTACCTCTGCTCTGGCCAAGAAATGAAAAGTTTGGGCACAGAGCAAAATCTGAACACCCCAGGGTGTCAGTAAATTAAGACCAGGATTTAGGTTTAGGCCTATTTCTCTCTTATCTGTTGACTTGTCTTCAAGTGCTGTCCTGAGTTAGGAAATTAAAAAAAAATTACATCCAAGCAATGCTCTGAAGTTAGCTAACCTCAATTTGAATTCAGATCTAGTCACATAGCTCTCTAATTTTCCTTCTCCATTCTCTGAAAACCCCTTCCTTCCCTCTTAACATGAAACAGGCTAATAAACGCATTGTTCGTGGATTCTTTTCTGTTATTTTTTTCCTATTAAATTCCACCACTTCACACCTGCCACCTTCTGACTGAATGGCCCTTCTCAGCCTAAAAGGTAGAAAAGGAATCAGTGAAAGAAAAGGAGGAGGTGGGGTGTGTGGATCTCAAGCATTGCAGTTATGCTAATACAGCATGGAGCACAATCAGGAGCTGCCAGGAAGGGCTGATTAATAATGAGAGGAATATAAGTCTTAATTTCACAGAAACTCATTATTTCTCACACAGATTTAAAATTTAGGGCTCAGGGCCATAGAGCAGCAGTTAAGGGAGCAGAACAACTCGTAAAGCAGGCAGAGGTTATAGCTACTTATTGACAGCACAATCATCATATGCCATTGTAAAGGAACTGAACACAGTCATAAAAACTCATCCACCATATAGCCAAGGCCACAGGCCCTGCTTTCAGATTATATTGAAGGTGAGATATGATGATGCCACAGTGTTTCAAATTTTTATTGACATCCTGGCCTTGAGAATTAGGTGTCAGAATGCATCTATGTATTCAAAGGAAGACAATGATATCCCCTGCCCTATCTGAGTTATAGTTAACAGCTTACTTGTACTGCCATACAGGTGAAAATGAGAAAAGAAAAGCAATGCCACATTAGAGTAGCAGCAGCCCAAATAAGACCAGGCAGTCCAGAGCCATCTGGCAGAGCACAGACCAGAAAACCAATCACTAACTACATGACAGTACAGTATGACCTCAATTCACAGTAGCAGGTACTGCACATGGGCATTTCACAGACTGACTTTGACCCACAGGGACTGAAATACAAAGATTAGAGGACAAACAACAGGTGAACATAAAGAAAAAAAGAAGCTATTCTGGTCCAGATGATGTATCCCTGCTAAAAAAAATTATCTCCAAGTACTGCTAAATGCATTTGATTTTCAGTATTTTTCACTTCTAGCTTGCCTCCATAACAGTTTGCAATACTCAAAGGCTCATATTCTGCTGCCATTCACTAGAGTACAAGTCCAGTAAGCAAGGGAGATCACAGACCACGTCTATACAGTACCCATTCACTCCAGAAAACACAACAACTACAAATACTTCTCAAAGAAATCAAAATACAGAATTAAATTATTTGCCCAGAGCTATTTGGAGGACCAAGCACTGATCTATGAGTCCTGCCCACCAGTTCAGAGGTAAAATCATTTGACCACATTCCCTCTTGGAGGCTGGAGCCAGCTAATTATTTCCTGTTTGTAATTACTTCAAGCCACATGCTTTTTACACATTATCATGGTCCACAGGTGCAGAGTGAACTGCGACTTTTCTTGGGGCTCTCATTGCTGAATAGGCTTTGGTAACAACACTCATTAGTTGTTGTCTGATGTCAGACCTGATGAATGCCTTTTCCACTCGAAAAATTGTAATGAGCAGAAAAAGCACAACAACATAAATCTACAGCAGTGACAGTAACTGTGGCCAGAATCAGGAACAGCTCACACATAACCAAAGTCTGAATGAGCATTTGAGACTGTTCCTCTGAAACTCTCAGTCTGGCACTGATGGGGATCTGTGCACTTCACAGCTCCCATCGCCATCCTCCGGTTATCCAACAAGATGGAAAAGTAACCTTATTGACTCCAATGACCTCTTACTGTCAGGGAAAAAAAAAAAGCAGCAAGTTTAACTGCATTGGGACATTAATTTTAAAAAGACTTCAAAGGCATGCAAGCACACTGCATGACCCAGAGCAGTCAGTTTTCTTCTGTTCTTTGAGGAAGTTACTAACCCAATTTCAATCCTACAGATAAAAGTATTTTATGGTTCCAAAAGTCTCTCTTTCAAGTGGGTTTAAGCACAATCATGGGAAAGGCTGCATCTTATATTTGTGACCACCAAATTCTTCCAGGGCCTCTTTTATCTCTGAGTTTTGGGAGTGAAAAAAAAAGAAAAAAGGAGGGGAATTATTTAATCTTGTCAGTAATCTTCTTGTTAATCTCAAAATGGAGGCTGAATAAAGCTAAATCCCAGAGAAACAAGTCCCTGAAATTTGTATAGAAAAGTCTAGTGCAGGGATCAGCAGTTTTTAAAGACAAGTTGCTGCTGTAAGAAAGTCCACAGGCAGCTCTGGGGTGGAATAGAGACTAAAGTAATTTTTTTTTCCCCCTGAGATTTCTGGGGCATTGCACAACCCCTGTGATGGGATAGAGTCTGTCACATTGCAGGGGCATGGGTATCCGTCCTCTTCAGCTGTTTTTTCCAGGAGGGAAGGTCAATTTTAGGGCTCAGTGACAAGCATGTTCCTGCATAGAGAATTGCCCTTACTTTTTGTGATCCACAGCTGGCTTTATCCTCTCAACAAAAATGGTTTGTGAGCTGGGACCCTGTCCTGTAACCTGTGAAAGGACACAATCGCTTGGAAAAACTCAAGGTAGCGCAGCCCCAGAGGCAGTAAGGAATCACTACAGCTGTGGGCCATGCTTCTAGCCCAGATTATTTTCTCCTTTGTTCTTGCATACAGGAAAGCCAAAACTATTAATCCTCCTGTGAAAAAAAAGTACCTAAGAAGAGGTGCAGAGCAGAGGACAATGCTATATAAGCTGGTTTAGCAATGCCACCTCTTTATGCAAGAACTGGGAGCCTCTGTAGCTGTCAGCCTCTTGGGAGAACAACACAGTGCCCATCAAGTCATTAGGGATTCTTGTTACTTGCATAATGATGTGTATGATTTTAATGTAACCTATTCAGTGAGAATCCTGACAGGCAATATGGGACTGGAGCAGAAACCTGAAAAAAGTGAAAGCCAAGCAGCCATCCTTGCTGCCAACACACCAGTATTTCTACAACAGCTAAGTGGAGGATTCAGAAAGAATCACTTTGCCTTTAAACCCGTTCCCTTCAAACAAGTGCCAGTTCAGCTTACACAATTACTCGTGCTGTCTAAGGCAGTCTGTACAGTTCTGCCATAGTGCCACTATTAACTGGTGTCTCATTAGCTACTGTTGATTCATAGCTCTGTGCTGACAAAATAAAATGATTGCTGCAACATTGATCAACATATTTGGAGTTTTGCTGAGATGGCCACATTGGAGATATTGGTTCCCATAAATACCTTCCTTTGCCTCTAAATTTCAATAGCATAGACTGCAAAGCAGCTCCCTGAAACCAGACCGTTGTCACTATAGATTACTATCTGAAATTAATACTGGCTTTGCCTACAAATTCACAATGCTTCCTAGGAACTCATAAACATTTGTATATCTGACAATTACACCAAATCTGTTTTTTAATATTTTTCTGAAACTTTGGGAGCAAATCAGCCCATACCAGCTTGAAGTGATTGTCTGTGGTGACCAGTGACAGGACTCGAGGGAATGGCCTGAAGTTGTGTCAGGGGAGGTTTGGTTTGGATATTAGAAAAAGGCTCTTCACCCAGAGGGTGTTTTTGGGCACTGGAACAGGCTCTCCAGTGAAGAGGTCACAGCATCAAACCTGCTAGAGTTCAAGAAGTGTTTGGATGATACTCTCAGGCACATAGTGTTACTCTAAGAGATGGTCCTGTGCAGTGCTGAGTTGGACTTGATGATCCTTGTGGGTCCCTTCCAACTCAGCATATTCTGTGACTCTGTGATTCCAACTTCTCTTGCCTTTGAAATGGCTGAGATAGCTTTTAGAGCCAAAGGAAGGGCATCCCTGACTCGGAGCAAAGAGCTGGAATGCTCCTTTGTGAACACACAGTTCAGAACCCACGCACTTATGGAGGATTTTTGCAATTTCAATTTACCTTTTACAACAGGCTGAATGTTTGCCAAATAGGGAGCTCTATTTCCCATAGGAAATTCATAGGCAAACCACCCAGGTTTGCTTTGTTCCTTGTAAGCTACTGGGTACCCCTGGGGCTACTGATGAGCAGCAGCCACCTCTGCAGCACCCAGCCAGGGCAATCTGTCAAGAAGGAGGACATGTCATCCTCTCCAAGCTCCAAATAGCCATGTGGCAGGGAGACCCAGCCTGTTCTCCACCAATTCTCTTCTGGTCCTTTTCCTCCTTCATGGGCTCTCATTGAAGGTATACCAAGATAGAATATCTATAGCTCTGTTTTTCATATCGTGTTTCCAAAATGGCCAGCACAAAACCAATTTGAAAACTTCTAGTCCCCTGCTCCCTGGGATGGTACCACTGCACATGGTACAGTTTACTCCTCAGTCAGGTATTTTCTTTCTCTCAAAACAGCTCTCTTCACCAGACTTCTCTGTAAAATGCTCCCCTGCCTTGTTTTCCTGCCCCCAGGACAGCATAGCTACCAGCACCATCATAGTGCTTGCTGGCATCTCAGGGCTGGTGACTGTCTGCACCATGCATCACTCATGCCACAGCTTGCAGGCAAGAGTAGTTATTCACTTCACTTCACTTCCCCCCATTTACCTCAATTCCCTCATCTGTAAAACATAGATAACATTTCTCTAGCTCGCAGGAGAGAATGATGATATTATTTATATACAGATTGGCATTCAGACTACGCAGCTGTAAACACCAATGAAATTACATAAACGTCATTAGTGTAACCACTGACAAGAATGTGGGAGGATTTGTGTAAAGGCACAAACAGGGACATTCAGCAGAGGAGGAACACGTTTCTATTCTGCATGAGTCTAAACAAAACATATATGATAAAAATAGTTAGTGATGTGCCTTTTTTAGGTCCCTCCTGGCAACTATTGCAAGAAATTATTTTTGTTAAAAACTTTAACATTTACATTAGTCTTTGATTTGAATGAGAGACAGAAAAAAATGTAATGAGGAAGGCAAGGACTTCTCTAGCATTTGCTGCTTCTTGTTCCTAAAGTCTGTACTTGCCTACAACAGGAAAATAAGCTCATATTTTCCTCTCCTTCAGAAATTCTCCTTAATCCCTGTGAAACAGCAGTGGTGACTGGTGAAGTTTTGAGTCATATACTGATGCCTGTCCCAAATCGTGGGGCTTTTGAAGCTGCTCAGCCATAGCCAGGTCAATAGACACACTAGGTCGTGCACAGTTGACTCCAAAGGCTTTTTGCAGGCTCCAGAAAGACGGGAGTTGCTCTATTGGATCAAACCAAAGAGGCATGCAGTCCAGGATACTGCTTCCAATGCTGGACAATACCAGATGTTTCAGAGGTTAGATGCCATTTAAGCCCCAGCGACTTCTTTGTACAATAAATTTGAACGGTATGGACTTATATTGCTACCTGCTGAGAAGAAAATTGAAGATATGGAAATTGCATTTTGTGGCTGAAATGCAATTCAGACCAGAGATATTGTGAACTAGAGCACTGTGAGAAATGGTTTGAAGGTCTGGAAAAGCAGAATTGTGAAATCCTGTGCGGTAGTGTAGCCATCTAGTGATCATTTCTAGAAGGCTCTCTTTTTCTTGGGGAAATGTGATGTGACACACTGAGAGACAGGGATGATGATGCTGTTTGAAATGAAGAAGTAATGGTGAAGATCTGAGAGTAACAAGATGTGTGTGGGGGTAACATTTACAAAACTGGAAAACACGATTACAAGAGTTTGACGATTCCGAAGGATCAGCAGGTTTATCTGCAGTTGCCTGCCACCTGTGAGAACATTTGCACAATACAAGGAAACAGAAAAACATCATCCAGAGAAGAGAGAGCTCACATACCAGATATATTCAGAAGGGCTTGTAAATTGCAAGTGAGCATCTGAAGAGTGAGGCACATGCAGCAGGACCAAAATTCTTTGCCTGGTTGCTCACAGAATGCCTATTCAGTCCCAGCTGAAAAAAAAATAAACCCAACCAGAAACAAACACCTTATTCCTAGATCTCAGGATGAAAATTTTACTTGTTTTTCAGATGGAAAAAATTGGAAATTCCCCCAAGTGCAAACTCTCCCAGGGTATCAGGAAAAAAGATTGTATATTTGACTGATGCAGCAGGGATAATTACCATATTGATGCATTTGTGTCTAGGCAAAGCATGGTGTCAGTCAGCAGCATACTGCTGAAACCAAAAGCCCTGTGGCACTTTACACCACAGGAGGAACTAAAAATCAGCAAGGCAAATCTAAAGCTATGAACTGAAGTCACTTAACCAGAACCAAGATAAAATTATCCTATGCCCAGGCCTTGGCCTTGGCCGTGGCCTGCACCTTATCTCCCCACAGCTTCCCTGTAAGCCATGTTCTGTCTCATACCATCTCTGGTAGCTGAAGACTGGTTTAAACTCTGAAGCAGGAGATCTATCCATCCCTCGGTGTTTTTAACAATGGTCATTATGACTGCTCTGGGTATTCTTAATAGACAGACATAAGGATATCAAGAGAACGTGGCATGAGTTACAGTAATTAGCATAATAATTCAAATTACAGGCTTAACAAAGTATTTAAGTATCATACCATGTCAGTCTGCTCAGTAGTTTAGTTACAAGCAGGCAGAGAAAGTATTTAATCTTTTCACTACTGAATTCCACCACTTTTTCCTATCATTCTTACTTCATGAAACATAGAAAACAGAAGTTCTACCCTGCCTTGTATCTAGACTATTATTTATTATATTACATTTGTTCTTTATTATTTTTAATTAAAACCTATTTATTCATTTTAATAAAAAACCATTTTGTTCATCTTCTCTCTAAGAGACCTACAGACCCTGTCCCATTTTTGTCCCTTTCCCCATGCCCTTAGATCACCATAACCACCATTCCTTCTCTTGCCCTGCACTTCAGCATAACATACAGAACAAGCTTCTCTGGGACTTAGCACCACCAGATATAACGGTCCTATACTGGGTACATAGGTAGGATACCAGGTCTCTCCCCATCAAGACAGCAACACAAGTCATTTGTGGATTATAAGGACACTCAGGTCTAGCTGCAGCTCTCATTTTTCTTGGCTTATTCCTAGACTGCTCTGGGCTCAGGCCATATATAACAAAAGCACTAAAGTGACAATAATTGTGTAGTTTCCACTGCGCAGTCACAATGTTCAGAAGATTGCTGCATCTGTGGAGGTCTCTGCTACTCAGCTGGGTGTTACATCCTTCCTCTTTCTGTCCTGTCTCTCGTTCTTATGGTCTAATACAGACTTTGTGAAGGAAACCTCCTCAGCAGGTTATGAAAACATTGAAACTCCTGCTGGTTAGTTGGGAGGGTTCGGAATTTCAGCTAATCTGTAGCAGATAGCAACATCTGGGCCCAGTCCTTGAAAAGAGGGGAAAGTAGGTACTAGAGACAGAGACTGCAGATAAAAATAATTGTGCGTAGAGTCATGCATGCTTACTTAGAATTAGAGATAGGAAATGTATTTATTCACTGCTGAACAATAAAGAATCTAGCAATGTTAAACCTGAGATTAATTTCCTCCTCTCGTCTGCCTAAGAGCTACATTAAATATGCAGAGGAAAAGCACAAGTTAACAAAAGAGAAACAATAACTAGGTATACTTCAAGCCTTAAGCCAGTCCTTGTCTTTTTCTTTGTAAATCACCCTGCTTCTTCAAAACTTTCCTGAAAACATTGTTGTTTACAGGTTTTCACGAACTGTCTTGCTGGTCCTGCATGTGACACTAGAAATAGGAAACAGGTGTCTTAATTTTCTCAGTACATAGTCAAAGGCAGCTTTCAGCAAGAAGATCCCATTGGGGCCGATGGGTTATCTACCATGTGTCTTCTTCAGAGTTTCTATCTATCAGGAGGCAGCCTCTAATCCCATAAGCATGGTCTGAATTCTCCAGCTCTGGATGCATGACCTTGAATTTGGCTGCATCGAAAAGGATTTAGCTTCGAAAAGTCCAGCCTTATCAAGTAATTCAGTTCAGTCTGTAGAACTAGGCTGTCCTTATTTTTCACCCTTATGTCATCCACCAATTTTATTAGCAATGATTTTATACATTCTTACAGAAGACTGGGGAGAATAAAAAGGAACTAAGCCAAGAGGTGATCTCTGGGGAACCCTTGTGGGATATGCTTCTTTTGCCAGATGACGCCTCATTTGCAATTATTATTTGAGATTTATTTGTGAGATGGATGTAACCCATTTAAAATGTGCTACTTTTAGTTTACCCACTGCTAGCCTTTGATTAGAATCTTCTATGGCACTAAGTCTAACACCTGACACATGATGAGAAGTACATCATGTGAACATAATCAACAAGATTGTAATCACATCAAAAAACTGTCTAAATTCCGTAAGATGTGTTTTCCACAAAAAACAATACTGAAAAGCAACAGTTGTCTTCCTATTTATTTCTCCTCTAATTATATCTTTCTCGTTTTGGACCAGATTTAATGCTTGGCAAATCAGCCTTCAGTCACCTATGTTTTCAAAGTATCTTTTTTGAAAATTGGTATAACCTTATGCAAACAAGCTCATGAGTGTGCACACCCTTCTCTGGTGTGTTCTTCATGGTTTGCTGATAACCAATGTGTGCTCTTCTTCTTTAAATATTTTCTGAACTCCTGAGTGAGACTTACTTGGCCATGTAAATTTTAAGATGCTGAATGACAGCAATGACTCTCTAGCATTTTCATTACCTACTTTCAAAACAGAATTTCAATTTCACTGTGATTTCCAAATGTATGACAAAGCACCTTTCTTCACCCATAATGAATATTAATTTAACAGTTCTTTTTTTTTTCTGCAGTAGTGACAATTGTACCAAGTAATGAACTTATGTTTTCTCAAGGGATGGTTTTCATTTCAGTATCTGAATTCTTATTGTCCTCAACCTCCTTGGCATATGTATATAGAAATGTTAATTACTCTGCACCAGTTTAGATTCAGGTGGCTGCTTATAATCCAGACAATTCCAAAACTGAAGCAAAATTCAAAGTCAAAATTTACATGTTTCTTTTCAGCCTTTACAGTCATTTTTGCATTTCACTCAAAATACCTTATATTGTAGTTATTTTCATTTCAAAATACTGTATGCACAAGAAATATTTGCTAGCATCTCCACAGAAATGATGTCATCCTAGCAGGAAAATTAAGTTTACCTTTGCTATTTTATGGTGACCAGTAAATTTACTTATTTGATTTGACTCACTCATGGGAAGCATTTTTCATTGAGAATATCCTCTAAGCATTAATTCTACTAAACTAAGTGTAAACATATCTAACACATGCCCCTATAAATAGTTGAAAGTAAATACTCATAGGATCATGTAATTACTTCTGCTAACCTGATAGCCATGCTTGCAGCCACACCATCCCATCCCCAGACCTTTGCCTTCCCAGCCTCCAGAAATCCCAGCTTCACTCCACGACACTCCTGCCTTGGAGCTATTAAGACTGACCTTGGCATCCATAACCCTAAGTTATAGAGACAATACATATGTGTATCCATCACTCCTGAGTGAAGAAGTGAAAACAAAAGAAGATGCAAAAGTGCAGTGCAAGCTGAAGCCACCAAAACTGCAATGAACCAATGTGGCACAGCTCCTGCATAACAGACAATGCACTGATACTACTTTTTGGATGAACACTTTCGCTGTGGACAGCACTTTAGCTCTTCAGGGTGCTCTAGGGAATGAAGAGGCAACAAAGATTGCATAGGATTCACATTATTGCCAACAGCAAACTTGGAGGAAATTATTAGATGTGGAAGATTGGCAAATGCTGACAATAAATAACCATATTCAGAACTGATCACTCCTCTTCCACTGCTATATCCACACTCTAAGGAACACCTTTCAGGCTGGGGAAAAGAAAGTTAAGTTTATTTGTTTCCCAACCTGCTAGCAAATCCCATTGTGTTGAAAGGTAGCTAAGGGACATCCAGTTAAACTTCTGGTTGCCAGTCTGCCATCTAAGTCACACTTCCTCAGTGAGAAATGATGCTTTCTGGTCTGCAAACCTATTTGTCAGTGGTGACTCAAGGTGGAGTTTGTCATCTCTTTTCGTCTCCAGCTTCTGGGCAGAAATATTAATCTTTTCTCTTTTCCTTTGACTGCTTAAAGCCCTTTTCTCAGCTGTTCACCTTTAATATCTCTGTCTTGGCAGAGCAGAGTATGAAAACCCAAGCAGTGCTGAACAGAAAGCATTACTTCTATGCTCCCACTGCAATGACAGCTGCGAAAACAATCAGTTCTGTTACACTGACCATGATCACATCAATCACTGAATATATCAAGTTATGATATTCCTTGTCTTTAGCTGTGATATATACAGTCCTGGGAAGCCAGTATTCAACTTTATTTTCCTGTATTGGGTACTAGAAATGGTCCTGAGTGTCAAATTCAGATGCAGACCCCCCAGCTGCCCTGCAGTTTACAGTATTTGTTTTCTAAGTTCTGGTTCAGGTGACTCTCCTGTACACTGGGATACTAAACCCAGCAGGTTGTTAATACATAGACACTTTCTCCATTGCCCCCTTCCAAAAAAGTGAGAATGAAAAATCAATGTGATAATTTATCTGCACTGCCTGAAAACTCACTAAAAACACACACTACAAATAAAGAAGTGAAACAGAGAGAACTTAACAGTGACAAAGAAACCCATGCACAATTTAGTGCAGTCTGCACTCCTGTTTCCCTCTGCAGCACAAAGCAACATGCCAACACCCCAGTCTGGCCATATTTTCTCATGAAGAATGCTTTATTTAAAAAAACCAAACCTTTCTCCTCTCTACCTTCTCTGTCCAACTGCATTTGCCTTTCTCTAAATTTTCTGTGTGCTCATCTGCATTCATTTCTTTCTGATTTGCCCTTTTTAAAAAAAAGTCAATCTCTGAGCCGAAGCATATCTGTTAATCTACCCCATCTATCAACAGTTTCTGAGCCACCTCTCCAACCTATGCAGCTCGGGATTTAGCCAAGCTTTTATCATTTTTATGTGCACTGCTGCCACCCGCTGTCACAAGGTCACCCTTGGAAATGATAGTATGCCTCAGTGGGTACTTTTTCACCTAATAAAATATACAGCACACTGTATATCATTCATATCACCTAGGGATCAAATAGTGAACAGTCAAAGGGGGGTAAATGCTTCCCTCTGGATCAATTTTTGACTGCATAGCAGAGGTAACCTCCTTGCCAACGAGAGAGTCAGAAAGTCCAGCATTAGGCTATGGGGAGCCTCTTGAGTAATTTTGGAATCGCAGTCTCTTTTTGCTCTTACATGTTCAAGGAATTGAACACAAAGAGGTTATGCACAAGGTGTGTGACAGATCCAACCATCCAAGCAAATTTCACCACCAGCACTTGGGCACTGTTTGGTCCATCACCCTCCTTGCACATGGGGCAGCATTCTGATGGACCTCTGCAGGTTTTAGAGCTGATGCACGCTGAGATCAGGATGGAAAATTCACTGAGTAGCACATATCTGAGGAGACAGCCCACTCCAGGCAAATGCATTTTGAAGCTCATGCTGTATAATTCTGGAATCAGCCCCTGCTTTTCATATGCAAAGAAGCAGCACCTAGAGGCATATTTGCTTGGCCATTCTGTTTGTTGCAGAAACTTTCTGGACACAGAAAAAGCACCTTGTAGATGTAAAGTCAGGTTTCTGGTGACCTCCTTTTCCCCTAAAGAGAAAGGGGAGTCTGTCTCTCCTTTTCTTTCTTTTTGGATGTAATGTAGCTCTAAAAGCCCTTAAGACAGAAAAGAAAGAACACCAGGTAGATGTACCTCCCAACTTACATAAAATCACAGTGTTATAAAATTTTTTAGAGTGATAGAATTAAAAAAAAAAAGTTGACCTCTGTACAGCACTTTTGGTTCAAACTCAAGTCATGAGCCAGACCAGGAGGAGAAGACAAGAATGGAAACTTCTGCTCCGGCCGCTCGTGACATTGTGTTGCAGCTCATATCAGCATCAGAACCAGCAAGCCTGGTAACACAGTGCATCAGGTGGGCAGGAACAAGTCCAGCCCAGGGGTATCACAGAGCTCACCCACACCTGGAAAACTATTTGTGCTAGCAGAGCAGATACTTGACTTGAGCTGTGTTTCCAGCATCAGCTCTGGACATGTAGCTCAAATGCTGGCTGTGGATGGGGTGGCTCTGCAATCCTACAAGCCTAGCCCCATCCAGCGTCTACTCCAATCCTTCCATCCCTGCATTCCCACTGCTAAGCCAAGAATGACTAGGAGTCCAAATACAAGACTTTTGTCTCTGTCTGGCTGCCACCTCAACTCCCCTGTTACTTTCCTACACCAGGAAACCAATGATCTCCCTTCCTCCCAGAGCCTGCAGAATTAATTTACCCCCTCACCAGCAGGACCAGTGCCTGCTAACAGCACGAGGTGTTTCTCACAAGCACTGCTAGCCAGCTCCATGCTGTTTTAAATGAAACACTTCCATTAATGCTGCAGGTGGGCTCCAGGTGGGTAACAAAGGTAACCTCTGAATCTGAAAGTGACTTAAATTTGAAAATAGCTTTTTACAAATGTGGGCAGAAGATAATATGCCTTTCACCAAACTGGACACAAATCCCTTCCTTTCCATATAAGGGAGAGGAAAAGCCTTTTCAAGCATGGAAGCCAAGTCCAGGTTTATTACAGCATCACTATTCTGCAGTTAAATCCGGGAGTCTTGTTAGCTCAATGCTGCTGCTGACCTTAGTATTCAATACAATTCTCTGAATAGTACAAGAAGACTCTTCCTTGGCATCATCTGAGCAAGAGGTAGCCTAGGGCAGCAGCCTGGTAAAGACTAAAAAAATCATCGCTGACAGTTCAGTCAGTGCCAGGCCTTTGTTTCTCCATGTTCTTGAAGTTGAATCCTGCAAGAGTACGTCTGCTAGGTTCTCTCATCTGTGCTTGGCCCCAACAATGGTTTGTCATGGTACTTAGCCAAAACTTACTTACCTCCAGCACTGCTGGCTAGCAGGGAGGAGAGAGGATGATCAGCCCATCCTTGCAGCTGGAAGAAGAGGGCTGGAGACTAGTTGAGGTCCTACACACCAAACTTTCCATCTAGATGCCTTTGCATCCCAGAAGATGCACGTCCAGGATTGCCATAGGGGAAAAGCTGAGGCCTGCCTCACATTCCTGATCTTGCCTCCACCACCAGAAGCCACAGGTAGGCATTACCCAGGGGCTGGGCACACGGAGGTGTTGGAGATGTTCCTCTTAGTCTGCATAAGAATGAGAAGGAAGTACAAGTCCAAGAGGGAAACTGAGCAAGCAGCAGATATTTCTCTCAGATGAGGTACTAACAAGAAGTATGCAGACAAGAAAAGGCATTTCTCTGTGATGCAAAGAAATTAATTACCTGGGCTACTGGTCAGACACAGCAGGGGTCAGCTCCAGACAACAGCAGAATTTCTGGCACAAAACACAAATCATGACAAAAGTAAGAAAGCAAACAAAAGAGTCAGCCTTTTAGTCAGGCACGCAAACAAATAAGTCAGTATAATGCTTCAAATTCACCTCATGTAGCCGTAAAATCACTTCTAAGGACAGGGTTAGATGATTCCCATCTCACCACTGTTCCACTCCAAATAATTAATTGAGTTTGTTCAACGGATTTTCTATGAAAGACTCAGAAGGTAAGGAACATAGCTAAGTTTGCAAAGCAGTGTGTAAATCCACAGTACTATAATAAGCTTTTATTAATACAAACAAATCATTTGTCCCTCTCCCCTCAGATCTCTTAAGATGCAAACTACAGAAATGGCATAGGACAATGCAGGTCACCTCTCTGGAATCCTATCAGTGTGTTCAAGCACCACTGGCTGATAAATTCAGCCCCTTGTGCCAGTCATTAGACATCAGTCCCATTCCAGTGAGCAACTCTCCTCCAGCACCAGCTCCACAGCTCTTCACCCCTGGGCTGCTTCTCTCTTCTTCAGTTTCTCTCCTGTGACCCAAAATGAGAGGGGCTGGGACCTTAAATCGGCACCTCCCTGTTTTTCTCTCTCACACCAAACATTATTCTATCATCCTCCTCCCAAGTCACTTAAAATAACTGCAGATGTTGGCTTATCCAAGCATCAGCCATTGAAAAATGTATAAGGAAAGTGCGTAGGACTGGTAGACCACAGTGATAGTTGCACTGTTTCTCTCCCTCCAGGAGCAGGAGAATCCACCCTGAGTTTCATGAAGATCAAATATTTGAGATTTTAAATCTGCTTCTCCCTTCAAAACATCAGATAGTATTTTTCCCCCTTCCTACTGGCACCTATGAGCTCAAAAAAGTGAAAATGAAGATGTCTGAATAACCCCAAAACCGGTTTCAGGTCTGCCAGGTGAGAGGAGGGAACCTTGACCAGGATCCAGAGCTTTTCAGAAGAGCAACAGCACCAGCACAGCTCCGGGCACTAAGGGGTAAATATTCCTCATTTTCTTCTCCTGCTGGAATTGATATAATTTCCACAAAGACTAAAACATTCAATGAGCCAGATCAGTTGTCATCTGTTGAGGGCACTCAGCTCAGAGGAGCAGAGGAGAAACCCTTATGTTCCAGACTTTGTTCCAAAAAACATTAAAGTGCTTTATAGATACTGGAAACCATTAACTGGATAGATGGCATTGCTCCATCCCAGGATGCTGTCTGATTTGTGGTGCTTGCTAGGGGAGTTGCCAGGGGCACAAACGTGCTAATGATCTCCCATGAAAGATGAGGTTAGATCAGGTTCTCCAAGTGTTCCAAGCAGCAGAAGAGGTGATTCCACATTCAGTTACATGATTGAAAGGGTAACCATAATCCACAACAACCTGCAAGATATGTCTAAACCCAGCATTTGCTGCATTTGCCTTATTTTTGCCAAGGGATGCTCAGAATAGAAATAAAATTAGATTATTTGAGAGAGCAATTCTTTTGTTCCAAGCTGCAATCAATGGTTCATTAGAAGTACAATAAAATATTGTCATTTTGGACTAGATCAAATTGTTTTTTACTTTCTCCAGACCCCAAAGTAAAGGTCTCACTACTCACTCAGGAGGGGGAATATCTTCTACAGAGGTAGCATCCTCACCAGTTTCTGTAAAGATGCAACCTAAAATGCAACATATTATAGATTATTAAGCAAACCAGACAAGATTTCTCAATAAAATAGACAGAAAATATGTGGGGTTTGGTGGAAATGTATCTCCACAGAAATGTTAATTTCAAATAAGTTAGACAGAGAGGAAATTTGGGTGGGGGAACAGAGTGAAGTATTAAGTACCACCATGAGTTTAGGTAGTATTTAAATATATAAATTCTGATTCATCAGATTATTGGGCTACATTCTACCTGCTGTCATATTTTAAAACTGTTCCTATCCATTTTATAAAACATTATGTCATTTAATATTTGGATATGATGAAAAAAAGAAAAAAAAATTAAGCAACTTGAAATTAGCAAAATTTGCAATACTTCCAAACTGTTTTTTCTTTAAATTTGTACTCCATAGAAATAGTCATAATTTTCTACTTTTCTCTCCATTTTGAAAGAAAATAAATTTTGGATTATGTCCTAAGGGATAGGATTGTTATAATCCATAATGCTCCAGTAGAAATATGACACTAATGCTCCTCACCTTGTGGATTATGATATGCTCTAACTGCAGGGCCTGCAGGGAATGCCCTTGGGACGGACTGATGGCCAGGAACGATGTTTGTGGATGTGGCAGGGTGCTGTGCAAGCTCAGATGTGCAACTGTGACAAGAAGGACACACCTCTGGACAGACAGAAACCATGTCTGTGAAATCGCATGCTGGCTGATGTCCTGATGGCAAAGCACAGCTGCACAAAACCAAGAACTGACACCTGCAAGCAACAATCCCCACTGCTGACCCTTCCATGCAAGGGGAAACTCACATCGCTCCTATGAAAGAGGAAGCCTCACTCTAAGGTTTATTCTAAAAAGGAGCTATAGAATGGGGTGATTTTCTGGCTGCTATTTCATCATCCCCCCAAAATTTCAAGAAGTTCACAAAAGTAGCCTTGGCTCTGGACCCTCTGACCAAGCCTTTCTGCCCAGTTATACTTTCTCCTTTCCCAAAACCCTAGGAGCCTGTGCTATTGCAACATCAAATACAGCCTAGATGCTTTTCAAGGGCTTGCTTTTTAAAGCTCATTAGCTGCTTGCCCAGTCTTTGGCTTGCAGCAGAGGTTCCTTCTGAAGGCCAGCCTGGGAACTTCTAGGATCTGCCCTCAGTCACCAGGAGTTCCCTGATCCAATTTTCAGGGGAAAAAAAAATCCACTAATTATGTTAACATGTGACAGAAGCATCCCCGATTTAACGTGGTTTTCAGCTAAGGCACAGAACAGGTGCTCAGGCAGCCTCCACACCATGAGTAAGGGGCAGAGTATTTGTGCAGATGAGGGAAACCCAGCTAGCTCCCAGATCACCTGATCTCCAGGGGGCCCCACAGTTTACAGAGACGTTCTCAGAGATTCTCAGCACCCACTGTCTCTCCTGCCCAGCCATTTCTTGATTTCAACACAAATGTTATTTTAATATGAAATCCACTGCAACTGATTTCGTGTCAGGAGGTATAGCATGAGGGTGGATTGTTCTGCTTTGTTGAATTTTTTTTTCCCTGACAACAGACTCAGTCTCTAAAATGATCTGCAAATGGCAAAGATAATAACGATGTACATAGGGAATAATAACACATAACATTTTCTATGTCCAGTGATGAGACATGAACTGAGAGTGCAGCTGTACTGGCCTCATATTTATATTATTTTCAATTTCCCTCTTGACTGCTACTCTGATATGCTTGTGAGTTGATGCCCAAAAGGCTGGGATACAATCTGGGAAGGGTGATAGTGTGCAGCTGAGAAATCTGGCAGAGTAAAAAGTGTTCTAAATAGGAAAAAAAAAGAAAAAAAAAAGAAGGGAAAAAGGAAATTACTAGGATAGAAAACTTATTCATCTAAGTAGCCAGCAAACACAGCAAGGGGAAAACAAACAATCAATCATGAGACGGGAATTCTGGAGAGTTCAAAGTTTTAAAATATTCCCTGAGAAGAAAATTCCTTTCATGAGGTGAGACAGGGATTGCTCTCCACCTAAACTGGATTGGGGGTGTATAAAGGGCTCCCAGTTTTATTTAAAAATTAATTTTATGCCCCGTTTACATTTTCATTATTTATGTAGCTTTTCTGATAATCCTTCCTGCTGGGAAGGAGATGACCACAGTCCCACATCTGTTTACCTTTGTTTACAGCTGGGAGCACAGCCATGGATTTGTTCTGCTTCAGTGAGAAGGCAGACTGATTTGATTATTGCTTTCTAACATACCAAAAGGTTGTTGCTAAGAGTCTCACTTAGGAAAGAAATGACAGAAAGCTGGTTTTAGCAAGCTCTGGGAAAGATGGAGACGAGAAAGCCAAGGATTAAGATGCCTCTTTCACCCTCTGGTCCCCGGGGTGCCACCAATGAGCTTGATCAGAGAAGGTGAGACCAGGGCTGTCCTAATTCCTCTGAATAAGGCTCCAGAGTCCACTGCTGTGAGAAGGATTGCCCTCATTTCAGCAAAGGTGAGACCTGCACACACCACTCACCTCTCCCTGATGTGTCCCTGATGCTTCCTGTGGGGATGCCCCAAATGTACAGAGGCAAGTAAGGCGCTTCCTTGGTGTATCCAAAGAAGCTATGGATGAGACTCTCCAGTGAAGACCTGGCACAGGTAGGTATAAATAATCTCCAACTGGATGCCTTTCAGCTTGTCCTCATCCTTAAACACAAGGCTCCTCTCTATACTATTCTGTCAGTCTCCTGCAGTTCTTTCTCTGTCATCCCAATTCATGTGAGTTGGTCTCTGTTTCTGAAGAAAGCCCAGTGGCATACACAGGAGTGACCCCAAATTAACGATGAGAAATTACACTGAGGTTTCTTAAGCTGTAAGAAAAGTATGTGATCTTTCTGAGGACATCTGGGAAGCAATGTAGCCTTTCCAGCAGAGGCTTCTTTGAATAATCAGGAGAGAGAGGAGAAAAATTTTAAGCACTCCCAGTTCAGCTATCATCTGCTACCCTCTTACATTGCCAGGACAAGCTGTAGATCAAAACCTGCCAAAGGGTTTCTGACAGGACTTTTCATAAAAGCTCTTGATATATCGAGAATCAGAGGCACTGATTCACATCCTGCAACTGGGACTGATTCTCCTTTGCTCCCTCTCCTCCTTGCCATACCCACATTCCACCTGGCCATGGTTCTACTGCAAACCCTGGCAAGTTACCTGAGGATGAAACACTGCATCAGGAAAGGGCAGCTACCACCAGAGCAGAGCAATTCAGAAACATCATCAAAGCTCAGTTCAGCTGTAATGCCAATTTTTCTGACGATTAGGAGGGTGTTGCTAATTTTCTTTACTGTTGTTTAACTTCGCATGATACAAGACTAATTTTATGTAGCAAATAGTAATAGGCAGTTTTTCTATAAAGAACTGATATGTACCACTCTAGGGTAGCAATGCACTAGAGGGAACAGAGGCCCTGAGACACAGGAGATAGTATAGAGAAGTACTGGCATGGGGTGAAAACACAAGGGACACAAGTTGGTCCTGGAGAACCCACAGCTATAAACAACTCACCAATGGCCAGTTAAAGAAGTGAAGACCTGGAGGTGGAGAAAACTTGCTCTATGGGTAAGGAAGACAAAAAAGACACAGTATGTAACATACATAAAAGGCAACATAAATAGTAAATTTCAATGTAACTTGGAGCTGAAGACAATGAGAAAAGAGCAAGGCTGTTAAAGTCAAAATGACAAATTGAATGTGGGGGAGAGAAAAAAAGGAAGGAAAGAGGAGTGAAGAAGAAACTGTTGGCACTGTGCTCCTCTCAGTGAAATGTGTTTTGTTTTTTTCATGATTTATGTCACCCAGACTTGGGTGTCCAAATACTATGTAAGCTAAAAACAGTAAAGCTTTTCAGAAAAAATCAACCAAACAAACCATAAACACCTTTAGACTTGAAAAATTCTCAGATTTTGCCAAATCTGACCCAAATTCATGAAGCAACTTTGGCTAAACTGAGCTCAAAAGTTGAAAATAAATTCTCATTGAGAAAAAAAAAACCCTCAAATTTTAGTCAAAGTCAAGGATAAGACAATAGGAAGGATACTAGGCAAGAGTTTAGGAGTCTACAGGGCTTTGTCTGAGGATCTGGGATTAGGAGGGGACTTGGGGTTTTGTCCTCTGTGTAGAGAAAATAAAGCTTTTTTGAAAATTTTTTTCCCCTGAACTAGCTGATAAAGAACTTATAAGCTCCTCTAGAATATTTACTACCGTAGATGCTTACACTGCCAGACTGCTCTGGACACTAAATTTCTTCAGGAATTCAAGAGAAGAACGGATTAAAAAAAAGCATTATTAAATACACAGATTAAGTATGTGGTCTAGTAAGCACACAGAAAACACATCTGAACCTACCAAAAAAATATTTAGAGAGTATTTGGGTAAAATAACACACATCCTTGTCCTTCACCATTTCCTAGTTGTCCACCTGAGGCCATTTTCAGAGGCCATCACAAGGGATTGGACTCCGTGCACATCAGCCAGATCCAGGACATCCACCATTACATTACATGCAACATCTTAGGCAGGTTGGAAAGAACTGGTACCCAATTTTACTGAGATGAGGTGCAAGAAATAAGGCCACACAGCAGATCCGTACTAACCAGGCCTTACAAATGTCCTGTTGAAAGCCTATCCAAGGACCCAGGACCTTATATTTCCTCTTTCAATAGAGCATACAAAATGGATTTCGGGCAAGGAGGGTCTCCAGAAACACATATTCTCAGGAGGCACCAAAATCCTTAATAAGAGTGAGCCAAGCATCATTCTCAGAGCAATATCACTACAGTTTGTTTACTCAGAGGTATTTACCGCCAGCCCCACATCTTTGCACACCAGTTGCTGCTGCTTCTTAAGGCAGTAAGTCACTTGCCTGCTCTCCAAATACTATGTATTACCAATTCATTCCCAAGGTGATTCAATTAAGAAGTCAGAGAAACAGCCACATTGCTCACAAGGCAGTAAAAAATTTCTTTCATGGTATAGTTTGCCATGTGTTCTTCTCTCCTGTATGTAAAGGAAATAATAGGATGCAGTAAACTGCACTAGGCAATAAACATCTGTTACAAATATTTAAATTACTCAGGCTGGCTTAATTGTTTAATTGCCTGCAAAGAAAGCCATTTAATACCCTTATATATTTTTTCCCTGCCAGAAACACTATCCTTCTCATGTAAGATAAAACATTTTAAAATACAAACGTTTCTTATGATCCAGCATTGTAATTGCCATGCTGCAAAACATAATCTGGCTTCAGGTTTCCTGCATTCAGCATCACGCCCTTCTGCAGATGCACAGAACTCCAAGACTTTGAAAAATATAGTAGTAAGGTAGTGGTGGGTGGCCAGCATTTTTTTCTCATCACCCCTTATTTCCTGAAAGAGAAATAAAGAAAAATCACATCATCATAACAAATCACAGCTGGGCAAAGGCAATGCATACCAAGAAAACAATACAAAAGAAACAAACCTCCCAGTTCAGGTGGGATTAAATGGGATAATTTAGGAGCACTTAAGGCAAAACAAAAAATAATAATAATAATTAAAAAATCAATGCCATCACTCAGTTCTGACTTGATAGGTTTCAAATTCAGCAAACATGTGCCAATGAAATCCTTGGGTGTAATGGAAGATCCAAAAGCTGGGGAGAGAGAAAGGCTGGCAACTAAACATCAGCTCTGAAACAGCCGGCTGGCATTTACAGTGCAGCCTGCTCGAGGGACTGCGCAGTTCCAAAGGTGGCAAGGGGAGCCTCAAGTTCCAGGTCAGTGGTGTTGAATAAAACTACAGCAAACCCATGACAATGACCATGCACCCTGTCCCAGAGAGCACAGAGGTGACAACATGAGAAATGGATGTAGAAAGGAGATGAGTGTTGGTGAAAGAAGTGTATTATTTTCTTTATTGAGCTGCATAAAGAAAAATGTGTGCCTTTAATGTGAAGTAAAGCTTATGTTATGGAAGTTATTACGATGCCACTAAATGCATAACTACATCTGAAAAGCTACCTATTAAAGCAGAAACTCAGTGACTAAAATATCACAGCTAAAACCACCCACACAGCTTACTTACTTCAGCTTCAAGTTAAAATACAGCCTTTAATTACATGACTGTAGACTATATTTTTATACAAAGCCCCTGTCTTACTCAGTGAGTGGCTAAATATTTCTATTTATTTTTACCCTGCTACTATAATATGCATCCCTTATTCTTATTTACTTCACATCATCCAAATCCTGCCTCAGAAAAAAAATTGTTTCTTCCTTCCCATTATTCCCACTACAGCATCTTACACTCCACAAATACTAAGAATTCCTTATAGTTTGGTTAGGATATCTAGGAATAACTTTCCTTGTTTTTCCATCCAAGGACAAAGAGATGGTAAAAGTTAAGTATAGACCTATAAAAAGCATCTGCAAATTTTGAATAATGAGGCTGAGACTCACATTTTCCAGAGTACTGATCTTTCTTATAGCTCAGCATCTAGACAAAGCTCCCACCAATTGCCTCTGAATTTAGCTATTCCTTAAAAAAAAAAATCCTGTATACTTTACCTTGGACATAGAGAAAATAAGGATCATGCACCCTGTGGTTAATCTTTCTGTTTAAGGGAGAGAAATACTTTGTGACTGAGCAAGCTGCAAACCCTGGTTCTCCACAGAGGCACCAGGCCTCCCCTTTGAGACCATTTTATGTCTTTCTGTATCCTGCATCATTCATTATGCATTTCCAGCCCTTCTGCAACAAGCAAAGCCAGAGTCCTCCAGACAGTGCCTTCACTACACAGTCCTGCTATTTCATTTCTTTCTTCTGCTCTTCTCTTGGGCATCTACTGAGGCATACATTTGCAGAAAAAATAAGAGAACATGATATTTTAATTAAAGTCTAGATTACTGTGCATACAAAGGACCAAGTTACAGTTATATTACATTGCTCTGACTTAACTCCCAGGAGTTAGTATTTGAGCCCAAAACATTCTTCCCATTCTATAGGTAGGAGGATTCTTGTGTTTTGGGGCATCCTTGTGTTCTTAAAAAGAGAGAACACCAGGAGTCTGGATATGCAGAAACATGTTGGCACAGCCATGACCCCTCAGCCTCCACAAAGCAGATCTGCACAGAAAGGGTTTTGTACTGGAGCTTGACAGTGAGTGTATTACGTGCTGTACTTGATGCCAACCAGGTGTTGACAGTGGGTTTCAGATGCTTTTACTGTCAAGCACATGAGTGCAGGCAATAAATGTTCTCATGTTCAGGAAACAAGGCATATGCTTGTGTACATGTGTAAATATATGTAAATATATGCCATGATAATTTTCAAGTGCATTAAAATCTGCAATGTAGGCAGCATGGTTGCCTCTGAATTTACTAAATGAGCAGTACATGGTCACGGGACTGCTGTGACTTTCTCCTCAGGTTCAGCACTGTTGTGGTTCTCACTGTTCACATACATGACTCCGATCCGTGCAGACGACCCATTCTTCTGTCACTGACCTGTTGGCTTAGTTTCTATAATGTGACCACTTCAGAGGAGAGAGGTACTATCCAAAATATGCAGAGGGGAAAACTGGTGAAAAAAATGTTTGGCTTGACTTTTTAAACAACTTTTCACCTTAAATAAATTAACAAAAAACCAACAGACAGAGAAATTCAGAATTTTTGTAAAAGAAAAATAAATATCATAACTGTTCTGTGAGCTGCAGAACTAGCAAAACTTTCTTTCCCATGCATTTGTGATGTGTCCCATAAACTTTCTTCTCTTCCTAGGAGCAGTAACTCCTTTTACCTACTCTCATTTGCTTTTGATGGCACCAAGAAAGTGAAACATCTGTGGTAGCCAGTTTGAAAACACCTGTAAGCATGTCAGCCAGCAAACATACACTGAGGCACTGCTGAAACCTTCCTGACTTTTCTCACTGGCTGACTCTAAACCATCAACACAGACTTTGCTGTTTGGGGGACTTTGATGTCCCTCTCGCCTGAGACTGAAACTAGACAACAGAAAAAACAGTCAGTCAGGGACATGTATCACACAAGCCTTGGGAGAACTGGCCAACTGGATTCCCAGAAACATCCCTTGGGGTCAACATTTTATGTGGGTATCCACATGGTTTAGTTGGGGAGACGCTGATATTGCAACTACTAATGTAATATAAAATTAATAAGCCCAGGTTAATTCCCCCGTCCTCTCTCCTATAAGCTTAGCTCAGCACAATCTGCTTGGAAAAGAAGACCTACAATGCTGGATTTTTGCTGTAATTGCAACTCATATTTAAGACAACAGACCTCTTTCAACAAAGTGGGTCTCAAACATTTCAGATGGACTTGGCAAGAGCTCTTTTATGGTGCCACATTTAAATATGTGCAAAGG
The DNA here is from genome assembly GCA_013396695.1 of Sakesphorus luctuosus. Lineage (NCBI taxonomy): Eukaryota > Metazoa > Chordata > Aves > Passeriformes > Thamnophilidae > Sakesphorus > Sakesphorus luctuosus. Next base: position 731,040 of record VWZD01013281.1, read on the forward strand.
ATATAGCATTGCTGTCTAGCCTGACTGCCTTTGCAACTCTCCAAGGCATCAGGATTTGCTTCTTTGCTTAATGGACCTCATGGTTTTTATTTTATCTTCAAGAAGTTTTGTGCTTTCAAGGGGAACAGACTAAATCAGTCTCCCTGTGCATTGCAGGACCTTGGCAGCCATGCAAGAGGCGTAATCAGAGCTTGTCTGTTCGTGTTGTCAATACCCCAACAGAGCACTATAAAGACAGATTCAAATCAGAGGGAAAATAACTTGTCAACAGAAGCAGACTCTGTGAAAGATACTGCCTTCGAAAACACAGAGGAATTACTGCTGTGCTCCCCATCTGGTAGAAACGATGAATCAATAGATATTCAATTTTCCCTGAAAAAGGGAAAAGAAATGTTTCCAACATGGACATGTCTATTATTTCATCAGCCATTCTGTTTGCACATTTCAGACAGAAATTTGGCCAGAGAAGTCTGGGAGCTCTGGGTACTGTCAGTTTTGCGAGAGTGCATTTAGGCACACACACACATAAAATTTCAATAAGAAAAAAAATCAAAAAAACAACAGTAACAAGAAAACCACTGACAAAGCAGGATCCTAGTCAGCTAATTATATCAAGTTACCATGTTTAGAATAGCTGCAGCCCCCAAAATGAGCAAAACCTCACTCAGACAGACAGAAGCTCGAGACCAAATGTTGTTTTTCTTTCCCATCTGTTGAAAATAAAACCTGCAGAATGGCAGTCCAGTTTGTCAAAGTCCATCACACTGGAATATTAATCAGTGCATTGTATTTGATATTTATCTGCCTATAAACAGTGTTTAGCATTTTCCCTGTCTTTGTGCATTTTTTGCTGTTGAAAGAACTCTTTACTCTGCAGTCTCATCACCTACTTGCCAAAAATTATCTTTGCTATGCTAAGCAAACACAGTGCTTTATAGTCTTTAAGCAATATGGTCTCTGCTCCTAGGTGGAATACAGTTGAAATGTTGTGGATGTTGTTTAGCTGACCATGAAGAGAGGGAAGGAAATGTAAAAGGAAAAGACAGCAAGTCACATCATGCCACATAGAGAGCAAAGCAGCTTTGCCTAGATATTTACTGGGAGAAAAGTGGAAGACAAAATAAATGGAAATGTGCAGAATGAACATAGTGAGCATTTAGGAAAATGGACTTTACTTGTGAAGCAGCAGCAGAAACAAGAGGAGAAAATTTAGGGACAATGGAGTAGCAGCCCACAGAAGTGGAAGTGAACTTGAGAATTCGGTAGCAGCAGGGGTCTTCTTTTGCCAGAGGGGAACAAAACATTGAAAAAAGACCAGTGGTTTGGGGAATAAATGCCAGCTAAGACAGAAACACAGAGGTTGGATGAACCCAAGATTGAACATTTGGTGGTGTGAGCAGCACAGGAGACACAGAGAGTGTAAAAACTTGGTAGGAAAAGCAAAACATCTCAGTTCAGCAATAGGTGTGAAATGAAGAACTGTTTATTTTCAACATGACTGAACCCCCAACAATGGGCAGAGCAGTAGCTTTGTCAGTGGCCACAAGTAGAGATGTCAGGGAAACACAGAGACATCAAATAACTTCATGTTCAGCCTACTCCATGAAGCCCTGGTGGAGATGGAAACAAACAATTGGAGACGACAGAGTAGGGGCAGATCCAGGCAGGAGAGATGTGGATATTTGGGCAGCACAGCAAAAATGGGATTTGTGCAGGATCCCCACCAGATTAGTATTAAAGCACAGCAAGCTGCTTTGCTTCAAACAGAGCACCCTCCACGTGGGTGGTGTCTGGCTTTATTACCTGTTTTCCCACCACATGATCACCTCCTCTAATGTTCTTTCCATTAATGTGCTAACCATTGTATCAAGAGCAAACCACAGTTACAATAAGGACCAGATAGCCTATTTGCATGCTTTGCACACCTCCAAAGCTCATGCACTAAAATTTCATATTTACACTACTGTACCATTCAGGGTCATGTGCCACTAATAGAAAATTCATAAGTTAAAAGCAAACTAATGACAGTCATTGAATTTTAAGGAGAGTCAGTCACCTTACCTGAGCTCTTATTTCCTGTCAGGCATGGGCTATCAGACACTCAAAGCTGTCCTGAAGTCTGCATTGCACCTGTAAATATTCAATCACAAGCACAAGATTCCCCACACTTCCTCATCATGCTCCTAAAATATTAAACCTATAAATTAGTTAAAGCAATGGTTGGGTCAGAATTTTGATTAATAAAGAGATATAAAGAATCATAAACTCAATGGCAAAACCCCAACCAACCAACCAACAAAAAAAAAAAAAAAAAAAAAAAAAAAAAAAAAAAAAAAAGGAAAAAAAAAGAAATAGGAAAACCCCATAGCCTGACAACAATAGGATAGGACAGGAAAAGGAAAGTCACAGGATCAATCTTTCAGAAATCTTTATAGTTCCTCAGTCATTGACAAATTCAGGGGAACAAGTTTTATTGTAAATGAGAATTGACTGCCCAGGGAAGTAGTGGAATCACCAACCCTGGAAATATTCAAAAGGCATGTGGATAAGGCACTTGGGAACACAGTTCAGTGTTGAACATGGTTATGCTGGTTTAATGGTTGGACTCGATGACCTTGAAAGTCTTTTACAACCTGAATGGTTCTATGACTGTAAATCCAAAGGAACGGGTCCTACTAGATGAGTCTTCCTCAGTGACATCATTTACTGTGCCCAAAATGATGGTGCCCTTGATTTGAAATCCATAGAAACTGGTGAGGGACCACTCTTAGGGAGAGCTCATCCACATGGGCACATGCTGTGGGAATCCACTGTCAACCTGACAACCAGGTGCAGAAGCCTGCAGAGGTTACTTCTGAGAGGGACTGTGAAAGGTAGCAAGGAAAAGGAAGTAGGTTTAAACATAAGCCTGCACCCCCTGTGCCTACTGCATGGGCTCTGCAAAGAGAGGAAGGCAGTGAAGCATCTCCTCATGTCACTGACTTGCTTTTGAGCTTGCCCAGTGCCTTGGGTTGAGCAAAATGGCAACTACCCAATACAGTCAGTCTCTCTCCCCACCTTGCTGAGAAAAGGGAGAGAGGAAAAAAGATTTAAACTAGTTATATATATTTATACAGAAAAGAGAAAATGAAAAGAAGACTATGATATAACACATACCTACACAAGTTAGAAATAACAATAACTCCCCACTCCCCATTGAACACAAATCCCACCATTCTAGCTACAAATCACTCAAGAGAACTCAATCTCCTGAGGGACAAACCCAAGCAGAGAGAAAGACTAGGAACAAAATTTTATTCTCCTAAGATGCCATAGCAGCGAGGTGGTAGGGCCTGGTCCAGGAAAACAACACAATATGTCTTTCCCAGACGAGCAGACATCAGGAACGGAACTAAGCCCCTCCTAGACCAGCTTTTATATTTGACATGATGTCAGAATATGGTATGGAATACCATTGGCCAGTAGAAGTCAGCTGTCAGCTGGCCTGACCCAGCTCGAATCAGCTGATTATCTCAGACCTACTCTAAAACCAAAGCCTAAATCTAGGCCTGGCAAAACCCATAACACCCAGTTAGGTTTAAAGTTCTCCTGCATGACTTGGGGGCAGGAGACCAGAGTCTAAAGGATGAGCCAACACAGAACCCCATGCTGAGCCTTCCCCTTCCCCACCCATGTAAGGAGGGAAAGAAAGGAGAGCTGATCTCTACTGACACACAACTGGGACCATGTCAGTGCCTCACTGCCCCAAAGCTCACCTCCCTCCCGCATATCCCCAGGGAGGCACCAGAGTGCTATCATTGTTGGCACAGTGTCCTCAAGAGGACAACCCATCTTTGGTCAAGGGCTACTCCCTGGAGGAATGTGGGTTTTTTATTTATATAAGTGCCACACTGGACACACACACTGACAGAGTAGCTTCCCCTGGGCTCAGCAGCCCATTCATCCTGGGACTCTCCCACTGACCATAGTGATGCAGACACATCTGCCAAGGCTGAATGGGTCTGCAGGTCCATTTCAGCCTTTGAATGCTCCCCCATACTGCACCAGCTGTCCCAGGAGTATCCTGCCATCTTCCAGGCTTGGATCATGTCCAAGCTTCCCTTAGAGTGTGAGGGAAAACCCATTGTATTTCCATTTGGAGTCTCAAATGCTGATAACACTGTTGCAGTGCTCTCAAAACACTGAGACCCCTGACACCCATTTTGGGCTGCATGGCCCTCATGGCTCACTTGAAAGAGCTTGGCTGGGACTTTCCAAATGATATGGATCAAGGAATAGGATGAATTTCACCTGTTTACCTCACAAATGACTTAGTCATTAGCTTTTAATCAAGGTTTATGCAAACTGAGCAGGCACCACTGGGCATCAGAAAAAGACCCGTATTTCATATAACAGCCTACCCATTCCCACCAATAGCAACAGGAAAGTATTTAAGAAGCCCACTTCAAACAAGCATAAGTGTCAAATTTCTTCTGACAAGAAAAAAGTCATGAAAGAAATGTCTTGTCCATGAAAGACATAAAAGACTTTTACAGAGGCAAAAGTCTGCAGGGATCTCCCTCCTTTCTACACCTCCACCCTCCCCAGGGAGAACAAAGAGCTATGGGGTTTCATAGCCAGATGGAAAAGAATTTGACAGACACCTGGGTTGGAAGTAAGGTGATGTTTGCTCAGCTCAGACTAACCCTTTGTCAGAAGCAGAGCACCAGCAGTTTTAACAAAAAAACACTAGATGGGAGTAAAGCATCAAGCAAAATCTGCTTGAGGAGTAGCAAGAAGATTTTTTTTACAGACAGAGAGAGTGATCAGAAGGTGCTGCTGTGAAGATGTGTGTTATTCTCATGCAGGAATCAAGTAGTCAAAGTTAACTTAAAATAAATGTGTCTGGAAGTGCTGTAATAAAGCTTGGTGCAGACACAAATAAGCAGAACTTCCCTGACAGGGTACAGAGATCTGGCCACCTGTCCAACATAGAGCTGCTGCAATGAAATGGAAATGGAGGAGTTACCTCATAGACTAAACAATTTCCTTCCTTAGGAAAGTGTCGAGATGCTGCATGGTGGTGCTTGTTCCCAAATGTAGGAGGTATGTATCATTCAGGTTGCCATGGAAATTGCTGACCAAAAGTCACACACCAGGGCTGGAAGGCTAGAAACTCAGCAATATGGGAATCTTGCAGTTTTTGCTTTAGAGAGAGAAACAGCATTTACAAAGCAGAGAGATGTTTACACACTTGCTGCAAATTAGCAATGCAGTTTCCTCCTCCTCTAAGCCCATTACTAGGAGAAAGTAGTGCTATTTTTACCTTTCAGAAGTTTAACTGAATTAATTTTTTTATGAATCCTCTCGCTTCCCATTTGCACAGAAGTGGATGAGCTCATCTCCCAGATATGTAAATGGTGCTTGCAACACTGCCCCCTTCTCTTTCCCACTTCCTTTCTGCCACCCTTTGGGAGGATGCTGTGTTTCCCTACTGCATGCAGCCTTTTTGAGGATACAAGAATATGTCACATACCATACACATCAGTATATTCAAAATTGTGCCCCTGGGCTGAACACAGAGAGGGAAAAGGGAGATATTATTTCTGCTTTCTTTTTTCTTTACTCCAACTTAGGGAAAAAAAACCCAAAACCTAAAATAATTTTAGGTATGTTGATGTGACTTTAGAGTTGATGAGAAGTACCCAGGACACAGACCTTTGACAAATAAATCCCCCAGATCAAAGTAGTGTAATACCTCTCTATATGCAGGTGCTCTTATCTGAGCACCAAAATCAGCCAGAAATGAAACTCCACAACTCATCTGAACCCTGTGCAGTTCATGACCCAGGGGAAGGCAAAGTGCCCTGTGGGTGTATTTCAGCTTCCTCACCTTTTTCATCACCAGTTCAGCGAAGAAAGTCTCTTCCCTGGAGTGCAAGGTTAAGCAGGACCTCCCATTAACTCTCCAGATTGAACCACTCTAATAAAAGGCATCCCCAGACCCAGACTAGGACCCCTTAGGCCTTAGGAAACCCCCAGCTTCAGGGAAGTGAGCAGCAGTATGGCCAAGTCAGGAAAAGGCTTTAGCAGGAATAAACTGAGGCACAACATCAGTGCCCTCACGGACAGTTTGGAGCTGTTATATGGTGTGGGCAAGGTGGAATGGCTTAGCTCTCCAGCCACACTAAAATGCTGCCCATGGTAAAACGCATGTCAGATACCACCTTCAGAAAGGACACAGCACAGCACTGCCTCCCCACCTTCATCTCCAGACATCTGGAGCCAGGTGGGTCCTAGGCTGGACTCTGAGGTACTTCACGCTGTTGCAAGGATTGAGATCATGGAGGGCTACTCCTCCTTCCCTACTTGCTGCCTTTGCTGCTGATCCTCCCCTTCTCTGCCTGCACATTCCCATCTCCGCATCTCCTTTTCTTTGCTCACATTTCTCTTTCTCTTTTGCATCTTGTCTCCTTCCCTGTAATTTATCCTCTGCAGTGTAAACCTTGTGCTATCTTGGCAGTGCCATTGTTCCTGGAAAGGGCATCATGCCACACTCCAGCACAGAAGCCCAGCAAGTCACCAGATCCACACTCACCCACCGCTCTGCACCTGTGGCACCAACAGTGTTGTCTCCCTTTCCCACTGCTAAAATAAAAGCAGAGCCTCCTTCATGTGAAAGCCAGCAACTGCTTAACCAACAGTTCTTGTAGGATTGATAACAATGACTGCCTCCAACACCAGCTGAAGGGCAGTTTTGCTTAACAGGTTTCCCTGTTCTCACAAGTAAGCAACAGGCATATCAAGCAGAGAACAATCTGTCCTTGAGAGGTAATGTTGGACTAAGGGATGTGGGAGAAGAAATACAGCAGTAACTTACAGGAGACAGAATTAAAAATACTGTAATTAAATAAACTTTCAACATCAAAATGACATAAAAATGACATACTTCAAAAAGGACAAGTCTGGTTTTATTGAATTGGGACCAGCCTTTTGGAAAGAGATGGGCTGGTAGGTAATTAATTCTGTTTGTTTACTCAAAGTTCAATTGTGTTCCACCAGTATTAAATATTTATTTAACTTATCCTTGCATAAATGATGGGACATACTAGCACAAATAGTGACACTAAAAGCTATATCCATTAACTGATGCTTTGGGGGAGAGGAAAAATACTACCATGGATCTCACGTTATCATCTAATGTAGGAAATAGAGTGGAAGTGGCCTTTTCAATTCCCCAAAGCATGCAATTTAACAATTCTCAGCACTCTTATCTTGTGCAGAGATTAGAACTAGGCAAATAAATTAAAGCAGAGTAATCAATGAATGCATTCCTTTTTCCTGTCTGTGAAGAGGGGAGGGAGGCTGGAGTAACATCAGGCAGTCAGGTTAATGAATGCATTCACAGGCCAGCATTACTAAATGAGTATCTGTGCACACACACATACACTCAGCTATTGATTACTCATAACCCTATTTGCAAAGAAAACTCCTCTGAATAGTTTGTAGTTCTGATTAGACATCGGAGCTGTGAGGCTATCTGTAGGGACTACAATTAAAAATGTCTGTACCAGCCTAACTTACCAAGCTTATTGATTTAACTGCACCAGCATAAAAATCTCTCTGTTGCAGGATAGTGAATGTGCATTACAGGTTAGTGCTTGTATCAGTACCTCAAGTCAGCTAAACACAGACAACATTGTTCTACCTGACTGACCCAGCTTCATGGGTGACTTGGGACCCTAGCTAATACAACAAGAATATTGGTCTTGGATCACATATTGCAGTCAAAACTAATTTAAAAAAATAAAGGGGAAAAAACAATAGGTAGAAACAGGGGTACAACCGAAGCAAAGACCCTGGTTTAAGAGCTGCTGACATGTTTGCAAATTCATTGTATTTTGCAACGAAAGCACCATTGCTCTGTAAACAAGGTGAAATGGGGTTAACAAGGTGAAATGGGGTTAACAGGAATCCTTTCAGTTGGAAAGGACCTCAAAGATCATCTAGTTCCAATATGGCAAAGAAATCCAACAGACCAGGTGACTCAAAGCTCCATCCTGGTCCAACCTGGCCTTGAACATGTCCAGGTATGGGGCATCCACAGCTTCTCTGGGCAACGTGTTTCAGTGTCTCACCACCCTCACAGTAAGAATTTTTTTGCTAATGTCTAATCTAAACTTACCTTCTTTCAGTTTAAAGCCATTTTCACTTTTCTTGTCACTACATGCCCTTGTAAAAAGCCTGTCTCCAGCTTCCTTAAACTTGTGTTTAATGGAAATGTTTTTTTCCAAAAATAAGGTGTTAGGAAGCATTTCTAGACCAGAGACTCAGGGCTGAGACCTTAAAGTTTTCTGCACTGCTCTGGGCTCCTTCAAGGTCTACAGTATTTTCTCACCAGGAAGCTGAGAGAAACACACAGACATGCCTTACTTCCCAAGTGCAACATAAGCAGGGGTGCTCAAGGGTCAGATTGCTCCAGCCGCAAAGGCAGTACCCAATCCCAAAAATGCACGCATTAATCCAGAGAGCTGGCAGACGGATTTATTGCCATAGCTGAACTATCTGATCTGGCTAGCCTCTGTGCTTATGCCTTGGGGAGTGCAGATTATCTCCTCTCTAATCTCCTCTCCCCTTTCCCTAACCTGCAGACTGCTACCTGCAAACACGCACTGTTTGATTTAGCCTTAAGCTGTTAGCTGTTCCCCTCAGGGCCCTACCTTCTATTTGCTCACAAGTCCCAGGCACATTTTGGCATGATATAAATAAAAAGAAGACCCATTCAATTTGCTCCTCCTTGTCAGTGTAGCTTCCTCAGGTTACCTCTTTGTTTGGGAATAATGGCTCTTTTCATACCTTGGATAAATACAGTCAGTCTTCTTATAATATTTCCCCTGTGTCTGCATATTCACTTCATCTGTTTGTCCTGGGATGCTTCCAGCTATTTTCAGTGTCTTTCTATGGATATTCATAGGCAGGTCTTCGTCTTCTACAGCAAGGTGCCCAGTGTAATGCAGAGTGGTGTCCAACTGCACTGCTACTGGAAAGAGGCAGATTTTCAGATTACCAGAAAGAGCAGGGGGTAGGAGGAGTCACCACAACACAACTACAGACTTATTTATTTCCTTCCAAAGGTCTCACTGCAGAAGATAGAGAGCAAACTACTAAAAGATACACCTTCCATTCCCTCTTTTCAGGTTTCCTACTCCAAGACACCAGCTGAATGAAGCCACCCAGATGATGAACAGAAGCCTGCTGCATTCTCCATCGGTCCCTTGGTGCTCCCCACCACTTCCAGAGCCCAGATCGCCTTCCCTGTTTTCCCCAAAAACAGGTTTCCCACTCTCCCCTGCAGGTGAAATCCAATCCCTTGTGTTTCCCCCCACCAGCACATCAGGTGTTTCAAAAAGAATATGAAGTAGTTGAATTTATTACCAGGGCTGTGCGAAGCTTCGATTCACAAGTGCCAATGCTGCTCTTCAATTTGTAATAACATAAAATGTATTGTTAGAGGAAGCCATTACAGTAGCACAGAAAACTGACTAGTTTCTGCCCCCAGCAGATACGATGCAACAAGAATAAAACCATGGGGAATTGTTGGTTCATACACCAATTTTTCTTTTTCACTTTGCACTGCAGTTAAACCTAGCTGAAAACTACTTTATCCTGATACAAGCTTTTCAGACACTACACTGACATTGAGTTACTTGCTAGCATTTGCCAAGACCTCAAGTGCATTGCTATGCAGCCAGCAAAAAAAAAAAAAAANTGAAGGGTAATATTTGATGGTATAACTTTGTATAGCATAACAGGGAAAAACCCCTATAGTGCTTTTCAAGTGAATTCATAATGTTCTATAATGGGGGGGGGGGTGTTTGGAGTGCAAAAAATATGCAGGGGTAAAGTAAAAAGGAAATCAAAAGCACACCAGAGCATGCAAACTCTCCTCCATTCAGTCACTCCAAAGCAGTAAGAATAGCTCATATTTGTAAAGTAAAGTCTGCCAAACCCTTTCCCAGGAAATTATTTCAGGGAATGCTACTGAATTCAGAATAGCAGGAGCACTGTTATTTAACTTAAACACAGGGATGATATTTTAGTTTGATTTTGCCCTTCACATCCCAGGTCCACCAAAAAGCAGCCATCCCTGCAAAGGGAAGGGGCAGTGCTTGACAATACACTGGAGAGCCCAGGGAAATCTTTGGTTAATGATTCACAGACAAAGCTCTGCGCTTAGAAGAAGAGCTTTGAAATACCATTAGACCTTTATTAGAGCAGGCAGTCTTTGATTAATAAGGTCTCATCCAAATAAATGTTAGCTTTTAGACCCGTTAATAATAGAGACCAAAGATAAAAGCACAAGTACACCTGAGTTCTGCCTCTGTAAGCTCCTTAATTGGAGGGAGAAAAACAGTAGAGTTGTGTAGCTGAGGGAGATGGAAGACCTGCTCAGATATGAAGGAAAGATGAGACCTATCCCTGCCCATACTCGAAAGCAACACTTATTCTCTAAAGGAGGAATAAGAATAGGTCACAAATCATCTATATTGCTTCGTGTTTTCATCTGAATGGGAAACAGAGCTGGGAGAAACACGCAAGTGCAAAACCTTCTGCTAAGGCTGCATGAAGCTGGCTGTTAGCACTAACTAGTTTATTGTGTTCTTTTTGCAGTACCAGATTCCCTGGATAAATTATGGCGCTCTGTCTTTTGCACCAGAATTTGATCTTCAACACTCTTTGACCGGGCTTTTCTTTTTTGAGAGTAAAGTGCCCCCAGTGACAACAGCCCAAATCATCTCCCCTAACCTCTTCACCTTCCCTCTGTGCTTGAAGGGCATGGGGTGGGGCACAGGGACTCCTGCCCAACCACCCTCTTACATGGCAGCTGGGAACTACTGCCCAGGCTCAACCAAGCAAAGTGCTCTGTGCCACCTTGCCTCAGGGCTGTGCAGGTACATTGGCTGCTACATAAACCAACACAATAAGCTGAGAGCAGTGTCTCACATGCCTGTGGTACTGTTCTTGCATGTGTATTTAATGGTAACTCTTCCCCAACACAGCTTAATGGGGACATGCCTTTAGAGATGATGGTTCACTGATTAGACAAACTATCCAAAAAACCCCAAGCAAACAAAAAAATCAAATGCACATTCGAAGACAGAATTAGGACATATTGGCCAGAAGTCTTAAAATCTTACTGTAGGACCTCTTCCTCTAAAATTCACAGCAAAATATTGAATTTACTTTTTTCTCCTTTTAAAGCTGACAAGTGTCTCCCAGCTCTGTAGTGAAAATATGAATGAGAGGGGAAAATGCAAGATTTAGTGTTTTGTTGTTTTCCTGTGGTGCTCCAAGGCAGGATCTTTCTTATGCTTACTGTACATGAAGCATTATTTTAAAAAACAAGCTGGGAAATTTCCATCAATATTACTACAGTTTATGGGTAGAAATCTGTTTCAACAGGCCTTTAAGAATGTTTGCCTGACGAATTCCCTATTGAATCACCGAAACTTCATAACTGATGCATAAAAACATTATGAAAAATATAATGTCTATTACTAATGTATATAATATCATATGTGTAATATTATACTGTATCTCTTGCCTAGCAACTGCCTTACTGCAGTGTCTTGAGTTATCTTTTCCTCCATAGAGCCCCTGCAACTAAACCATGCAAAACCCATATTAACCTCTTTTTAAAGTTCCTGGTTGCAGAAGATCTGAGATGAGGAGGAGCACAGTGAGGCTACTGAGAAATTCTGTCTAAACAAAACCAGAGTGCTCTTCTTGTCTTCTTGATGGAGAATTCCTCCACAGTGCTGTCACTTTCTCCTTTCATGAGAAAGGAGGGTTTTTTCACTCGGGTAAACCTCAAAGCAAATCTTGTTGCAGTCCTCCTCCTCTCCTCAGGCATGCAGTGGGCTCAATGGCCCCCGGGGTCCTTATGTTTCCTCATGCAGCTGGTGGTTTCTCTGTGTTTCCAGATGAAGGATTGCACTAAAATAAAGAGACAGGGAACCTGCAGGTTGTCCAAAGGACAATACTTCTGTGAGCGCCAAGAAGATAATCGTGGGGCCCAAGGACCCAGCCCAGCAGTGCTCTCTGGCTGTGAAGTATAATGATGAGGGAGAAGAGAGGGCTGAGGTGCTTTCAGAATGACTTATTTCCAGAGAATAATGACAGACAAGGGATTTAGGGGGAAAAAACCTGGATATTAGTAAACAAGAGCAGAAATGGTGGTCAAGAATCCTGATACTTTTACACACATTTCAAACTTCAGAAAAACCCCCAAACATTTGAACTGAAAAATCATTACAGACAGCTGGAGAGACCAGAGATGTTGACCATCAAATCTGCAGGTCGCCAGCAAACAGCATGCAGAAAAAATTCAAGCCTACTTATGAGCCCTTCCAGGATACAGAGTGTGTTTCCCTGTGCTGGCATGGCAGCTATTTTCCAGGGATGGGATCTGAGCTGCTGGCTGCACTCATTTCCTCAGCAGTTATTTTCTTGGAACTCAGCATAATATTTCTTCCTTTTCCGCCCTCCCCAGTAGAAAAACATGTGATGTTATTTAATGTGACACACCAGCTTTCCCATCATTTAAATTTCTTTCAAAGAGAAGCACCCCACAAGGAAAATACACAATTCTACACAATACTGTGCCAAGAGGTCTGAGTGGGGAGCATGGAATTCTTTCAGAGTGTGTCTAAGAGGGTGACATGTAATGCAGGGGTTTCGGTTCTTTTCTTAATTTTCTTTTATTGTCCCTTTTCAAGTCTTCCAGTCAAGTGACATTTTGTTTGCTATTCACATCATTTCCCAATTACAGTTCTTCTAAAATACATGTGAACAGCTGAATAATTCCTGGTGTGGCTTTGTTACAGCTCATTTCACTGCATTACCTCTCCTCCTCAGAGATTGAACCTGGAGATGCGGTTCAAATCTCCCCCTCACATGACTCCCTCTCTACTTTCACTTTTACTGAAGCACATCTCTCTTATCTCAACTTGCATTTCACATTTCTATTATGACCTGGGTTAGTGTGATTCTCCTAGCATATGATAGCTAAAAGACAGGTTAAAAGGTATCCCAGTAGTATAACTGCCCCAGCAGCTCAGCACTACTTACCTGAGGCATTCCTGAGCAGGCAGGGCACCTACAAATGAGAAGGATCAAGAGCTATAACATAGCTCTGCTATGTTCAAGACTCTCTACCACACCTTTGCAGTTGAAGGAGAGTAGCACATTTAGGGTAGGATATTCTGAAGCAATAAAGAAAAGGAGCAATCCATTTTATGTCCACGAAAAGATGTATGCTCTTTGAATATCTCTCCTGCAAATATTTGTACTCACTGGCAAGTTCATAGATATAACACAGCCCATTGAACACCACTGACATGCCTCTTTCGGGTTAGACTGTTCACAGGGAAAGATGTTTTTTTCCCAGGCACAGTAGTATAAAGTCTGTTGGTCCAGAAGCCACCCTTAATGGTTAGTGCACTCCTGGCTCTGCAGACCAAGTGCTTAGCAATCTGGTTTCTCTCATGTCCCTCTCCCCAAATTAAAATAGCTGTGCAAAAGCAGAGTGGAAAATGACACACTTACAAAGAAGCTCATTATCATTAGTGAAGTCACCCCCAGTTATACCAGCTGAACACGGTTTCTGGTGGTAGCCAGCCATAAACCTGAAGGACTTTTCTGGTGCACGTGCAGATCAATTTTGCATGCTGTGACACCATGGACACTCAGTGAGGCTGAAGAGGAGCTTCCTGAAATGCATAAGATTTGTTTAAGATGGCTTAGTGTCTAAAAAGACACTGAGGAAACACTTCACTCAGTTGGTCTACCAACACCTACACTTTGGTGGTTTGGTTTTTTTCCTGAAGAGATTGCAGGTATATCTGAAGCTGCTACCAGGGCTTGGTAGAAAAGGCACCAGAATAGAGAGTCAGGACCCCTCAACTGCTGTCTTAGCCACACTGTTCATGCTATGCAATGATGTGCATTGCAATGACCCTGAGCAAACCGAACTCCACATTCACAAGCTGGTCTCAGCAATGAGGTTAACACCATTTTTTTCACCCTTCCCTCTTTCCCCTGTGCTCAGGGAATGAATTCCTCCTCCACTGAGAACCCACACCCCAGCTTACACCTGTGCCAACGGGTTGAGATGTCCTTCCTCCCCTATCCCAAAGCCTGAACAAAGATTGTCTTGAGGTCACCTTTGCAGCAAGATGCATATTTCTGAGAACATTCCTGACCACAAAGTACCCACCATGCTCTGCTTCTGCTCTGCTGAGCCAAGAGTCTATAGATTTCCTGCTCTTAAAATACATTAATGTAATAAAAGTCAGAATTACACAGCCTGGTATTTATGATTTACAGTCCTGGGCCAAACACAACAAGTAAGAAATAAGAACATCCTGTGGCAAGCCTAACAATCCAAGCCTGTTATGCAGGGAGGTGAACTTTTTACCTGCAATGAGCTATCGTGTCCATTACAGCCAAAATGAAAGTGACAGAGAAACATCTGCAATACCTTTTTTCTGGTTTTCAAGTGAGTGGATCAACATTCCTAATGACTGGCCTTGGCAGCTGTCCTGTCTAATTACCAGCTGCATTCAGACATTATCATCTAATATTAATACCACTGGAAAACCTTGTTACATTCAGTTTATCATGATGTCATGTCTGGCTTTTTGTCTGGCTTCTCCAAGCCTGTATGGTTAACCTAGACCTGTATCACTCTGCCTCCAGACTGAGTAGGCATTTTCAGATCCTCTTTGCTAAGGATGGATTTTAGGAAAAACATCTGTCCTAGTTCAGCAGGTGGCACCAGTTTATCACTCTGTGTGTGTGACCAAAGCTATGTATTCTACATCCCCTATTCATTTCCTGTGAACTGTTAACAATGGACCATTTGCAGCAGTTGCCCAGGGCACGCCTGACCCCCCAGAGCTGAGCTAGGTGTGAAAGACACATGTGTGATAAGAGCTGTGATAACTCCCTTCCAGAAAGTTGTTAGCACCTCCACACCCAGCCTGAGGGGGTGTGTCTAATAATGGGCCATCAACGATTCCAAATACCCTATGACTGACAGAGTGAGATCACCCGTTGTGTAATTCCCCGCCCTGGGGGAGGTACTGGGTGGTCCCAGCTGGACGTGAGGGGGTATAATCTTGGGGGTTTTGTGACTTGGGGAAGCACTTGTCGGACCCAGAGGAGGACCAGGACCTCGACAAGAGGAGACCACCACTCTTGATTAGACTGTGTACGCCACTCTTCACCAGACTGCAACCATCATCTGCGTCAATGGGTTTTTTACCTCCTTTTGCTTTGGACTCGGGGGAACCACGTGGGGCTCAACGCAGGGGCTAACAAACCCCTTTGTGTCTGTGCCCCAGGGCACTGGGTTATACTACTGGGTTTTGTGGGTTAAAAGCAATTTCTTTTTGTGTCATTGTATTTATTGTAATATTTTTATTAAATTGTAATTCTGACTTACAATCTCTCCTGAGCTGGGTTCATTTCTCCTGTCAGTTTACCTTTAAACCAGCACAACATCAGAGGGCAAGGAAATTGGTGGATTGGACATCCAGTCTTTGCTCTACAACTAGCTTTAGTCTGTCCAGAGGCTCTTTTTTTTCCATATCCACATCAGTATTTAGTCTTTATGCATAAGCACAACCTCTGTGACCAACTAATGAGGCTGAACTTTAATGTTAAAATGTGTTCTGACCTGAAGAAACGTGCTATTACTGGCACTGACTGAAAGACTTGCATGAACAGCAGCAGCACTCAAGCACTGTACCTGTAGCACCCAGACACAAGACTTTTGCCTTTCAAGCCTGTGTATCAGTAGTAGAGCTGTGCTTTTCTGTTAGCTTCGACAAGCAAAAAAGAGTGAATTGTCTCCTTGCATATAAATGAGTTACCTTAATGACATTTCTGAAGGGAGACCAAGGGCCAGTTCAATTCAGGAGAAAACTCAGCCTGAGAATACACTGTACTACATGTTTGAGGTTCCGCAGTACCAAATCACCAGGAAAAGATACATTGGGGCTCTAACTCAGGGTCTGTGTGCACTTTTGAGGGTAATGTAAGCTCTTTCACATTGAGACCAGAGAAAACCAGGGTATTGTGCTAATCTCTAGGTTAAACTTGTGGCAGACAACAGGCGCTTGTTTTTTCTTGCTAGCACATTTCATCAGCCAGAAACCCAGAGGAACTCATTTGCAGGGATGAGCGGGGAGCCAGATCTCACCTTTGAGGCTCAGAAGCATTTTGGCTTTCTCTTCATATCAGCTTCTAGGAAATGGGCCCTGTTTATAAAGACATGGATATAAACTGGGCATTTTCCATAAGCCGGTTGGCTTGTTGTTTATACGTACGTGTTGCTTTTTTCCCCTGCGCTTGCCAGACCTCCAGAGATATGGGTCCCACAATCCCTCAGCCTTGCCACTCAGCCCCCATTCACCATGCTGGCAGCAGCTGCTGTGCCACCACTTCTGAAACCAGGTGCTGCTACAGCTGGGTTACAAACTCCGTGACCTCACTCCGTATAAAAGGATAACATTAGTCATGGAAAGTGCTTCCAGGAAGGCTAATGAAAGGAAATGGACCCAAGCACTGATGCTTTACATGTTAAGTATCTCTTACTGCAAGGATCTTCTCTGCTCTTCAATTAAATAATATTCAAAGGAAGTACTGGTCACAAACCTACTTCATCATCATTCTTAATAGCTGGTAAAACAGCTACTTTGGCCCCTTGATGATGTTGCATGACCACAAAAGCAGTGGAAGAGGGGATGCTGTCATCAGGTGCGGTAAGTCAGAAATGACTGCACACAAGGTTCAAGTTTTCTCACGGACATCTGCTTTGAGGCCCTCAGCTCCCACGCACCCCTCAGCTGCCCTCAGTTACCTCCATGCTAGTCATCTGCCAGAAAAGCAGCAGTTGTTTTAGTGAAGAGAATCTAACCTGGGAACATAAATCATGATCATACCGCTAATACAGGTCTCCTCTTCAGATGAGGACAGACTCAAGTGCTGAGCCATTACACACAAATTTAGGCACAAGTCTAATATAAATGAAAAAAACCCCAATAACAACAACAAAAAAAACCCAAACCAAAACCTCTTTAGCATGTTATTAACCATAATAACAAGCCTGAATTGGAATCAAGTTACCCCAGTCTTAAAAGGGAATAAATCACAAGTAAATGTTGAATGAATCAATACTGAGGATCCTTCCAAATTCCTAAATAGATTTACTGTATCTGGAACATATGCATTCATACATACAATGTCTCATCATCATCATCAACTGGAAGACCTTAGCCAACTCTTCTCCTGCACATTCTGTTTTTTCCACTACCATTTGGTTCTCCTTTTTGTCTTCAGTGCAAATGGTAAGAAATTGGGTAATCATGTTTTTGAGTATTTACACTATTTTGGCTGGGTTTTTTTTAAGTGGATTAAGCAATATCAGTGTATCCATGCCACAAGCAAGAAACAGTTGGGTACTAGGGCTAAATATGATCAAAGGGCATATGTATATCTGGATGTGCTTCCTCTAACTGTTTTTTGCTTGCCCAGTAAGTACTAGAATCTGTGTTTGTAATATAAGCAATATGGAGCACAGGAACGACAGAGAGCAAAGTGGGAAGAGCAAACAGAAATGGTTTGATATAAAACCTCACATTTGAGCTTTCCTTAGAAAATATAATCATGCTCCAGAAAGCAGAAGATGAGGATTTCCATAGCATTAAACACTGTTTGCTGAAGTATGGTACCTAGACAAAAAAGTCTCTGTCTGGTGGCAAAAGAAATCCAAAACGTGATTCTGGTAGCAGCTGGGAAATTAAAACAGCCAAGTAAGGATCTGAGTTGGGTAAAACTCAAATGGAATTAAATAAAGCACTAATCTGCTGTGTCTCCAGCCAGTGCACAGCAGTAGGATGGAGCTCCACTATTTCCCCACCCTGTGTAACAGGGCACTCCAGGTTCCTGCCATCATTCTCTCTCTTTCTTCTGCTGGTTGGTGGTCTTCCATGCATCTGTGAGAGGATATCAAAATGTTTATAAGATCATCACCTGCTGAAGAAGCTTCAGGTGTAAAAATAAATAAATAAATAAATTTCTCTTTCCAGTGAAATATGATTTTCTTTAAGGTTCCGAGCTGAGGAGAGGAGCTGCAGTGCAAGGTGAGGATGATTATATATTTTCTTGCAGAGAAAACAAGAGCCCAAAATTTCTTTGAAATTACTTTAGACCCCATCCCTGGTGCTTTACATGAATTTTAGTCCATCTGATTTTTTTTTCAGGTTAATCTTCTTATTGCTTCTGGATGCATTTTCTTAATACTGGCAAATGCACAATTTTTTGAGAAATATCAAAAAACTGAAGCACTGCCCAGCTGGTTCCTTGCTCCCTTGGGACACACATGTATGCCTTGTGTCAAGAAAGCTGTTCTCAGTCCACCTGTGAAGAGGAATTGTTATTTTCTGATTTGAATGCTGAAGCAACACCAGATGAGACAGCAAACCATGCCAGATGGAGAGGTCGAGACAGCCCAGTCTCATTTACAAAAATCTAAACCCCATAATTTTTTTGTCTCTTCCAGTGTACAAGCTCCAGCTGTGTCTTATTTGCTGGTGACAGAGGGTACCACGTCTGCAGTGGGGCAAGGTGCCAGGTGGGATGAGCCACGTGACCCCCTTCCCAAGCCCAGCTGACTGACCAAGGCCAAGGTGGCGCCAGCAGGTCTCAGATGGTGAGCTCCCTCAGATTCCCCCTCTTAAGTTTGAGGCTTTCACTGATCCCCCTTCCCCATCCCTAAAACCAGCAGGCAAAGGAGATATCTCTCCCCCGGACCCCAGCATTGCAGGCATCTCTTCTGCTGTTATTCAGAGCACCGGCCCTTCATATTAGGCCATGACATGAAACACCAAATGAGATCATGAAAAGCAGTGATGTGTGTGCAGCACAGCTAAAGGTCACTGCTGCATGTGAATTCACTTTTAAAAATAATTAATTGAACAACAGCTTGACATTCACCCTGCAAAGGGATTTTTGAAAGTTTGCTTGCAGAACCCTGATGTTCACAGGCTGCAATGTTTACTGTTGGAGGAGCTGAGGATCATTGTTATTCTACAGCAAATAAAAGAAAATGGATCAAATTCAACTCTGAATAAAAGGGAGGGGAAAAACCCTGTAGGCAAACCTTGCTTTGGATTCACTCAGCTTCGCTCTTTCTCCCTGCTTTGTTTCATGGGATTGGTGAATACCATTAAGACTGAACAAACATTTCCAATGCAAAAAGTAATTTCCCCCTGAACATAACATCTTTCCTCAGGGCTGAAGTTTCATACACACCTTTTCCTACTTCAGAGGTATTTTTAGTAATGTTATTTGGAGGAATTAGAGTCTGAATAGTGGTCAGGCAGGGGTCTCTTTTAGGATATAGTGGAATAAGAAAAGAAAGGAAATTGTGTTAACCTTACATATTCTTTTTAACTGATAGCTCAGTTGCAGTGTCTCATCCCTCTGTTTCACAGATGGGCTGGGTGGCATGATCAGCATCAGTTGTGATGGGCCAGCTATCTAAACTCAATTATTTTATGTCCTTGTTTTCTGTGTGTCCATGGGCCATTAATTTCCTTCTGACTATACATGCCCTTTTAAGTTCTGGAAAGAACAGGCCAAACACTCATCACTGGTGACGTTGAACACAGTGGTTGTTCACCCAGAAGCCTGTTCCACACAATGTTCGTTAAGTACTTCATCTCACAGGGAAGCTAAACTGTGAATTTTCATTGTGGACTTGGACCAGGCTCTTTTTCATTTTCAAAGCATCTGAAATTTGAATGGAGAGAATTTTGTCCTCTACTCTGTTTTCTGTCCATTAAAAACCCAAAACAACAAACAAACAAAAAACCCCCCAAATCTTTCCTCCAGTCCCAAAGCAACTTAGTTTTTCTTACTAACCTCTGGTGTGGACCCTTGCCTTACGCTGTTTGAAAATCCATGTACAACACCCTCCCAAGCCCTCCTTATCCACATACTTAGTGACACCACCACTAGGAGGTTATAATAGGATACAGGAGGCTACACTGGTGGGTTTCCCTTTAAAATAGCCATGCTGACTGCTTCCCACAAGCTGTGTTTATATGTACCTGCCCAGAGCTCTTATTCCAGGTTATCAGCTCTATCATCTTGTTGCTGCTGGGAGTGAGACTCACTGCCCTGTTGTTCCTAGGATACCCTCTAAAGCTGGGTTTTGCAGTTTACAATTAGGGATTTCAACATGTCTTTAAAGAAATGTGCTGTTTATGTGCCATGATACTGATTTTAAGTTTTAGCAAAGAACATTTTCAGTCTGATGTCTGTATGTTCTTCTAGCCACAGCCAAGTCTGTGATTTTCAGCGTTACCGCAACTGCAAACAGAAGTTTGATTTTTCGTTACGTATCACATGTCTTGCATAATCACCTGCTATTTATTAAGACACAATTTAAAGGGAACTTTCTACACTAGCACATTGTAGCACCTGGCATTAGCATGCATATCTACAGACGTACGTCTCTGACATCCGTCAATACTGATCCAAATATCAACCAACATTTTTCTTTCAAATAAACAGTATATGTTTTCTAACATATTTGCATAATTAGGTTTTGTTTGATTTATCACAATTGCAATGAGCTTTCTGAAGACACATTAATATCCACAGCATCATACTGCAGACTGTGTGCAATACAAAGATACGCAAGCCAGACTTTCCAGCTCTGCTATTGTATTGACATTAGGGAAAGTAAGAAAGCTGGCTACGCTGTCAGGGTGGTCCTGCAGTCACATGAGACCAACTGAATAATTTACTTCATTCGTTTACTGCTAGCTCTGAAATTAATGGTGCAGCCATTAATACAGAGCAAGCTTAAGAAGCAGGTAGATTTGCAGATTTACTGCAAATGCATTTAGGTCAATTATTTTAATCATCATTTTAACTTCCTGAAGGTACATTATAAAGTCAGTTAATCTTATGGCTGGCATCTAGCTGTGACCTGGGATCTCTTGTACATCTTGGCTCTGGACTCCAGCCTTCCTGTCTAATGGCCAGGGTCATTTACGCTTGAACTCTGTGACAAGCCCAGGTGTGGTACCCAACCGTCAGGTCTGGGGTCCTTTACAGGCCACTTGTTTCTCAAGCACAGTTGATGCACAGACATACTTGGCATGTTCATCAACACTCAGTACTGATACTTTGCAATTCCTTTATCTACACACTTCATCAGCAGTTTTTCCCATTTACTGACTCTGGTCCAAATGCCATTCTGAACTCAATCAGCTCAAGAGCTGAGTTGGCAGAAAGATGGCAGGTGAGACTTGGTGTCAAAGTAAGCAAGGAAATATGCCTAGACAATAGCCTACCTGTGCTTACACAATGTGAAGCCTGGAAAAGGCAATTACAACAAAAAGAGAACTTGGAGTGACCACTGATAGCTCTTGGCAGTTTCTAATGACATACAGGAGCAGAAAGAAGGAAAAGAACATGTTTGGCATCATCAGGAAGGGGAACGAGAACAAGACAGAAGGGAACATTTTACCACCACATGTGAAGTTGACAGCCTAAATCCTGAAAATGGTGTGTGGCTTGGGTCTCTGTATCTCAAAAAGGACACAACGAAATTAAAGAAATTACAGAGAGTGATAACTAAAGTAATTAAGGGGACAGTGCAGATGACTGACAAGGAGAGATGGTAACACACTGGGACTCTTCAGTTTACAAAAGGTAGAACAGGGGAATAGCACACAGTGCAACATCAATATCATGACATAATACCGAAGCTGGTGGCAATGCTGAATGCCAGACTGTTGTTCACCAAACCCCATACTAGGAACTGGAGCACACTCAAGGAAACTGCCTGGAAACCAGTTTCAAAAAGCTGCAAGAAAATAATTCCTTATACAGAAAGTAGTGAACTTCAGTGACTTGCTGCAGAAGATTGTGGGTATTGATACTATCAGTCAGCTAACAAAGTAATTAAACAAATTCACAGACAATATATAAATGATTTCTGAAAGGACTGCACAAAACTGAGTTCTGTTTAATTTTTATGATGGCATTTGTGAGTGTTGGAGAACTATGAAGATCATGGACTGACAGGAATGGCAGGACTTGTATAATCTCCTTAAACAGTCCCTCCTATTGCCACTAAAATCTGTGTGCATTTGTAACCATCTTTGCAATCTATACCACAGAACCAGCGTAAACTCCAGCATATCATGAATTGGACTTGTTAGTAACCCAGCAGCTAAAGGCTGTGATGGATTTAAATCTGCTTGATAAGGAAACTCACTCTCAGGCTCAAAAGCTTCAGAGAACTTCTACCATTTTGACTGGATAATCCAGTTCCATCACACATGGCACACAGTGGACTTCGTCAGATCTTAAGCAAACTCTGAATGCAAACATTACCACATACTGCTTACCAAAATGCAAGATGCTTCTTGATAACCCCATACCCAAGGATCATGCCACATTGTGCTCTGCTCTCTAAGATGTCTCAGCCTGAGACACTTGGCAGGCAGCTCAGGCTTCTATATTTGCTGATGACACCAAGTTGGGAGGGAGTGTCGACCTGCTGGAGGGCAGGAGGGCTCTGCAGAGGGATCTGGATAGACTGGAGAGATGGGCTGATTGCAATGGGATGAAGTTCAATAAGGCCAAGTGCCGGGTCCTGCACTTTGGCCACAACAACCCCATGCAGCGCTACAGGCTGGGCACAGAGTGGCTGGAGAGCAGCCAGGCAGAAAGGGACCTGGGGGTTTGGATTGACAGGAGGCTGAACATGAGCCAGCAATGTGCCCAGGGGGCCAAGAAGGCCAATGGCATCCTGTCCTGTATCAAAAATAGCGTGGCCAGCAGGACCAGGGAAGTGATCCTTCCCCTGTACTCTGCATTGGTGAGGCCACACCTTGAGTATTGTGTTCAGTTCTGGGCCACTCAGTTCAGGAAAGAGATTGAGGTGCTGGAGCGGGTTCAGAGAAGAGCAACAAGGCTGGCGAAGGGACTGGAGCATAAGTTCTATGGGGAGAGGCTGAGGGAGCTGGGGTTGTTTAGCCTGGAGAAGAGGAGGCTCAGAGGTGACCTCATCACTGTCTAGAACTACCTGAAGGGAAGTTCTAGCCAGGTGGGGGTTGGTCTCTTCTCCCAGGAAGTCAGCAATAGGACAAGGGGGCACGGGCTCAAGCTCTGCCAGGGGAAATTTAAGATGGAGATCAGAAAAAAATTCTTTCCAGAGAGAGTCATCAGGCATTGGAATGGGCTATCCAGAGGTGGTAGATTCATCATCCCTGGGGGTTTTTAAACTGAGACTGGGCGTGGCACTGAGTGCCATGATCTAGTAAATGGACTGGAGTTGTACCAAGGGTTGGACTTGATGAACTCGGAGGTCTTTTCCAACCCAATTGATTCTATGATTTCAGGCAGGTGAACTGGAAACTATTGGCTTTAGTTTTGTTGTCCCAAAGACAGTGAGGGTTGCAGAATTTCCTAGGTCTAATTTATGTGTGGCAACCTACAATTTATTACCAACCTATGTCTGTAAGGAAACCTCAGAAGAATCTCACAGGAAAGCACATGAGCATTATATCTCAAGAATCAGAGCTAAAATTATACTCATAATCTACCTACAAAGCCTGTTACTCATTGCAAAACAAGTAATCACCCCTGTGATTCTGCTAATTGACTGGTGTGTCCCAGTTAATGTCTTGCTCCATCAGGCCTGTTTAGATTCCTACAGATTAACTTCAGTTTAGAGAGTCAGAGATGGCAACAGTTACTCCCTGGCTATCTGAAATGGGAATCACAGATACTAGACACACGTAAAGTTGTATTGATAGTTCCAAAAGCAATAACCTTTTACCAAGATACACAGACATCTTTTACTCCCCATGAACTTGTGACTTTTGAAAAAAAAAAAAAAAGACCAACAAAAAACCAAAACCCCAAAGAAACCGAAGACTGGAAGACTGTCGGCTTCATTTCAACACCTTGGGGTTTTGCATAAGTTAATGTTAATGATGAGATAAACCCCACTTCACCTCCTTACCACAATGATGCATTTGTGTGGGAGCAATATCATCATTCCTTTTTAAGGTTCATATTACACAAACTTCCCCTTTACTCAGCAGCCAAGATACTTTCTGAGGAATTTCTTAGGAGATAAATGAAGGAACAGGTCAAAACAGGCTGCTGCCCAGTACCATCCTAGATAAACCCTGTTAAATACTTACCTAGAAATTTAGATATAAAGGATCTGCTCATATCATCACAGCTTTTTGATGTGGTTGTGCATTACAGCATCCTGAAAGCCCACTTGCTATTTCAAAGCCTCAGAAACAGCAAGGCTGATCCGCAACTTTCTACTCCTTTGATCCATGGATTTTCTTGGGAGTGAGGGGTGGGAGTGGAAGTGTGTGAATTGCTAAACTAAAAAAGAGAGCTCTATCTGTGGTAACAGCCATTTTCTATCCACAACCCAAGAGTATTTTTGTATTTTTATTTCCTTAAACAGATTAGCTCTGTTTAGCAACTGCTTTTAGAAGCCTATGTTGTAATATCAGCTCCTCCCAGATATTTGGTTATTCTTATCTACTTCATATACAAAAGTATGAGCTTGTGGGTGTTGCTTGCTTCTAACCTCTGCTCCCTTCTTCATCAGAGAAGAGATCTCATGCTCTTGGAGGTGCCTAGCTGAAGGTCAGGTCTGGTGCACATCTCCTTCTACATGAAACTGAGCAAACTTCATGCTTTCTGTCTTTCCAGCACACCACACCAGGGCAGTTGGGTGTTAGAAATTCTCTTAATGCAATCCTGCCCACATGAACTCAGAGTCTCACTCTGATAACTGTATTTCCACAGACACAGTCTTCCCATCAGACACCACTTCAAACATGGGAGCACAAATGGAGAAGCAGGGCGGCTGTTCCTCTGATCCACTGATAGCTGAAGGCAGGAAGCAAAGGACTTGTACCCACACAAGCTGGTACTGCTGCTGACCTCAGGAGCTTTTTTGGGTTTTGTTTGGTTTTAAAAACAGCTAATCAGTAGAACACAGACATAAAGGATGTACAGTGTGGCACTGCTTCTCTGTGATCTTCTGTGCTCTGCCACCACCTGAAACCTCCAGAGAAATGTGATTCTTTCAAACTAAGTTCTGAACTACTTCAACTAAAAAAAAAAAAAAAAAGACAGGGTGCACTAATCCAATCCATGTGTGACAACTGTCACTTTCCATAAACATGAGTGCAATATTGACTGGTGCAGGATATCCATCTGATGTAAGAGTATTACATGACTTCCAGTGTGGTGCACATTACTGGTTCAGAAGACATGAACTTAAAATCTGGCCTGGTTAAAACAAAACTGAACTCAAAGTACAGCACTATACCTGCTCCTGATATGTCTGCCTTGTTTTCTATTCCTACAGGCACTGTTCCCTAGTTTGTTAAGCTTCCTTTACCTTTTTATGCCTTTTGCTCTCTGAAGAACTTGCCCAAATACTAGTCAGGCTATACCAACATGCATTTCCATGCAAGTAAAGGAACAGCCAGACAGGGTAAAGAATTTGCAAATTGCAGATTAAAGCCTGAGAGAGCAGGACAGAAAGAAAAATGGACAAAGAAATAACATTTTTTTCCACCTATAATTTACTGTTGCCAACATTCAAAGAACAAAAATAAGAATCATGAAGGTTGTTTGGGGAGGAGGACAGGAAAGAAAATGTGGGGGCTGCACACTAGCTAAACAGAAATGCACACTGATGGGCACATGCATTCATCAATAGAAGTCTGCACAAAGGAGATGATATGCATTTGAGACAAGCACCTGCTTCACCTGCTGACATGTATTGACAAGCATATACTCCTGCACCTGGACTTTGCTATGATGGAGGCATGTTGTAGTTTGGAATTCTTATGTAAATTCTCTCCCCTGCCACTAACTGCCCATGCCAGGAGTTAACAAAAAGAGTCATTAACTGCTGATTTCTTGGGTGGGGGCAGGTTCTCTCTTTTGTTTTTGGGGACTACACACGGCTGGGGGGAAGGAGGGTTGGGAGGCGGGGGGCGTCAGTTGCCTCCTGCCGGGACGGCTGCTAGCCTGCCTGCCTTCCGGCCGGGACATCTCCTCGCTTCTGCCTGCTAGCCTGCCTGCTTCCCTGCCGGGACTGCTCTTCCTGCCAGCCTGCTAGCCTGCCTGCTGGGGCTGCTCTCGCTTCTAGCCTGCCTGCCTCCCTGCCGGGACGGCTCCTAACTGCCAGCCTGCCTGCCGGGACTGCTCCTCGCTGTTGGTTTCTGCCTGCCTGCCGGACTGCGCCTCACCGTTGGCTTCTGCTTTCCTGCCCGGACTGCGCCTCACTGCTGACTGCAGGCTGCCCTGGACTGTAACACTGATACTGCCATAAGTATAACCTTTTTGTTTGTTTGTTTGGTTGGTTGGTTGTTTTCCTCTTGTTGGGGAAGCGGTTTGCTCTGGTCTGTTTACATAAATATATATATATATACATATCAGTTAAGAACAGTTATCCTTCTTGTATTAAAGTTCCTTCTTCTAAATTTGATAAAGAGTGGCGTGATTATTGTGGAGGAGGCCCCCTCCCCCGCTGGTGGGTAAACATTTTTGGTTTTTCTCCTCAAACCAAGACAAGGCAATATAATCCAAATTGTGCTTTAATAATATGACTCTACTTTCAAAAAACTACTGCTAACTTTGAGTGTTGTTCTTGTTCAAACCCCTTTCCATCTCTGGACACTTTCATGCAATCTGAAGCAGAGCTGATTTTTAACTGAGTTCATTCTCTCCGTGTGAGTCAAATATGCCTTATCTAGTTAAGAGAAGCTCTAGCTCTAGGATTAGACACCTGATTTCATTGAGACTTCTGAAAGCTTTTAATTAAGGACTCTTCCTCTTTACACATTCCTGCAATGTATTGAAGACACCAGCTGATTTTCTCATTTTAATTTTGTCCCCAGTAGCTTTCAACAACTGCTCCTTCAGCTGGAAGTGTTTCTGTTGAGCCCTGGCAACAGCTCCCCAGAAAAACTAATGCAAGGTATTACGTGCACTTACCTCTGGCAGATAACCAGAAGAAACTGCTTCAGGTCACAATAAGGAGGAAAAGGCCATCCAGGTCCAGTGCCTCTCTCAGTAGGCAGCATGACTTCTGAGGTTATGATACTGATGTAAACAGTCAGTAAATGCAGCAAAAGAAAGGTTTGAATTCAGTTCAAACCAGTACACATCTGAACTTAAACCCATAGAAAAAGAGAACAAACACTGAGAAACTAATATCAAAACAAACCTGATTTAATCCAGGATTTTGCTTTTCTGATTTTTAAGGACCATTTATAATCCTGAGAAAGTTATAACACCATTCTTGACTTGGCATTTTTTCCACAGAAACAGAGAAAAAATGTATTATGAGGTCTAAGGCAAGCAAACTGTAAGGCCTGCTCCCTATCCTTTGCCTTCATTCCACAGTGCTCCCACTTCCTGGCTTCCTATATCCCACTAACAAATCGGTTGCATGCGAGCAGCTGTAAGTGCCAGTGTGGAGTAGGAGAACAGGGGCAGGGAGAACAAGGGTAGGGGAACAAGGAGGTGCCTTGGACTCTTTTTTACCTACCTAGAGAGATTGTCAAGAGACAGTATTTATCTCTTGGTAAGGCAATTCCTTTACTGCAAGTTGTGCACAACCTGAAACGAAGCTCAGGAAACACAAACAGGGCTTCAATGCTGCAAATAAGTCTGTTCATCTATAGAATCCTTTATTTATTGCTAGACCCTGGAGAACTCATTGAGCTCCTTCACCTTTTTTGACCTCCTCAGTGTCTCTATGTAAAATACAGGAGAATCTTTCTTTTCCAAACAGTGATGATCTTTCAGAGCTCCCCTCTGATATTACACTGTCCTAACCCAAAATTTGAGAAGTTCCTACTTTGTATTCCTCAGGTACAATAACCCAAAATTTATTAATCCATTATCATCCTTTAAAAACAGATCTCCGTGAATAGACAAAAAAAATCTGATCAAGCTTCGTAGATAAATACAGTCCTAGAGATAAAGGTCTGTCGTGGGTGAGTTTCAGCTGCTTCAAGACAGAGGTTGATGGGCAAAGCATCCCAGCCAGAGCGTTGTTTTCTCCCTGGACTGGCTGCTGCCTTGCTGCCCAGCTGGAGCCTACAGCACCCAGTGTGGGTCACAGCCAGGCCAACAAGACACAGAGGACAGCTGGTTCTTCAAAACGGAGCACCTCACTTTGCTAAACACAGAAAATGTCACTGCTAATCTTTACAGATGAATCAACTACACACAGAGGACTGATTAACAGCAAATTAGCAAAGTAAATGGCAAAGAGATTATGCTCAGTCTGCTTATGCACATGTGTGTGGAAGAGCAATTTAACATGAAGGTGCCCATTAAATCAGAGGAACATACACAAGTGGACTAACAAAGACTGCACCTAAACACATCAGTACACAGCAGTTTGACTATTTGAATATAATTAATTTTGCAGGCCAGTTATCTGTCCCCTTAAAGTGACTTTACTTGCAAGCATACAATTGCCATCAATAAATATGGACAGTGATTCAATTGTCTTTTTCTAACTGTAAGACCCTAATCCCCCTGTAAGATACCACACCAAAGATACCATATAGACACATATTAATATATTTCAATTATTTTTTTAATGCATGCATATAGGTATTTTTAATATGCATACAGAAGCTTATACTAAAAAAGAATTCTCCAGCTATTTTCCACTGTAACTACCTGTTACACTTTATTGCACACAAAAATGATTTTGGAACTTGAAAAATAATTACTGTTTCCATCATATTCCTCTCAACATGCAGCAGCCAGAAGGGGGGTGTGAGTCCACAAGCAGGTGATTTGGATGATAAGGCCTGATTTGAGCAAAGGGGTCATCCAGCAGAAAGGCATTTTCAGGTACTCAGGTGCCCTGGGGCCAGCTCACCAGGCACTGAACGTGTGTGTCCAAGCACCTTCTGCCCCATGCCACTCTCAGGCATCAGATCATAAGAACTGATGGAAAGTATAGCTGGGGTTTACACACACCTGTAAGAATGAAGGAATTAAATATTATGGTATTGAGTACACAGAGATCCTTTGGAATGTAAATATTTAAGCAGTATTTCACTCCAAATGAAGTGAAAACTTACTAACAACAAAGAGGAGGACCTTGGTCATTTGGCAAGGTGACTTCCATGGTACAGTTAGCAGCTGTCAGAGGCGTCAGGCAGAGAAAGATAATAGGAAGAGTCCAGGAAAGTGTGCAATGGGTTGCCTAATTTTTGGCAAACACACAGTGGACAGAAATGATCACCTCAAGCACTGCTAGCTAAGGGGAACTGACAATCTGTCCATAGCCTGCCGCAAAGTACTCTGAAAAGCAAATGAGGTTATTAACTTTCAATTGGACACCATTACACAGTTACAAGTCAGTTGCCAGAAACAACACTATTAAATGGAAAAAGAATTTCCAAGCCCTGAAATTTTGTCAGGGAGTCCAGGGTTTATTTTGAAGAGCCTGTCCTGTAAAAGGAAGAAGGAAACTTGATGCTGGTGATTGAACCATCAATATTAAAGTAGCAGTGCTCAGGAAAAAAAATACTTTATTAGGCAAAGGGTGGGAATGCTTACTCATTGCTTCAGCATGGAAGCAAAAATCCAAGTGTTTGAACATCTAAGCCCTGAAGATCTGGATAGGACAACTACAGAATTACATCTTACAAAGCTTCACCTTCCAAATATTTTCCTTCTAGAATGAACACTTGATTTGGTTAAAAATATCAGGAAGCATAAACAATGATGACTGGCACCTCAGGAAAAAGCCATAGCAAACACAAACCCAGGCATGTTGCATAACACAGGAATTGTTTTAAATAGTGAAGCAGCGACTGATAACAAATGTTGAGCTAAAGCATGTTTAGCACAGATCTAAATTTAGAGCAGATCTACAATATAACACAGGTTTCTGGTAAACAAAGCATTTTCACGTCAAGAAGGGGGTGGCTGTGATGCTGAAAGCTGGCATCAGAGAGCATGGCTTTTTATAGATAAGAAGTAGATAAATCTTCATAGAAAGCTCTACAATATTTGATTCTAAGTCCCACCTCCATTGTCTGCAGCACAGACTTAGAGCTGCTGAGGACACCAGGGACTTCAGGCAACAGTCATTTCACCAGCTTGCCACTCAGATAACAGCCACCCTTGGTTTCAGGGCAGAAGGGTGCCAAGAGAGGAGGTGGACAGAACTCCTGCTCCCCAAAAATGCCTCAGGCAACAACCCAAGCAGATGAAACAAGTGCCTTGAGAGCGTTACAATAAACAGATAAGGATGTTTCAGTTGTAAGACCAGGTAGCCACGTGTAGAAACTTGAAAATTCTGTGAACACCAATAGTAAAACCAGGTGTGAGCTTGGGACCTTGTGTTGTACTGCAGCAGTCTGCAAAGGTCAATTTTGCTGGAAAAAAAGGGTTGTGTTTGAGGGTCACTGTTCTCAGGAGCCTACCTACCCCTCCTTCAAAGCCCCGAGAAAACAAGTTTTCTTACACCTTAATTTCAAGTTGTGCAATGTTTTCTTCCTTATAAGAAAAGACAGAAGATAGGGTAAGGAGGGAGAAAAGGGCCAGCTAACACATCCCGCCTGTTAGGAGACACCACTGACATGCTCCCCTGCCAAACCCTCCTGAAAAACCATCTGATGGAAACTTTGCCTGACAGAGCTAGGAGGTTCACAGGGAGCAAACTGCTGGTATCAGCACAATGTTGATAAAGGAAAAGTCCACTGCAAGTGCTACTTAAACAGAGGAACAATAATGCAAGTTTATTTTGTAGATGGTGGTCAGGCTTTCATGGGGAAGTTAGCTAGGCCCCTGAGACTGAAATAGCCCAAATACTACTGTAATCTCCCTCTTTTTCTTTTTAGTCAGAACTATATGTATAAAACATAACAGAGACATGTCTGAATAAGAACATGGCCATTGCACTCTGGATTAGTTCCACATGAAGCCTTAATTTCAAACAGATGATGATTGTTATGTGACATGAACAGGAATAAAAAATACTGAGTAATGGTCTCTGAAATGTAATTATTTTAAGCAACCTACTTAAACTATAGCTAACCCACTAAATCCACACATTCACAGTTAAGAAAGCGGAAGCATGAAGACTAAAAACCTGTGCTGCTCAGCTCATCACCAAATGTGCTGGAGGCTGACAGCACAGCCACATGCTCAGTGCCTTCCCCCTCGCTTTTCCCTTTTGAACTCTGGTGTCATCCAAACTCAGCTCAGGAACTTTCTGCAAATGCCTGATCTAAGTTTAAAAAAAGTCAGACTCGTGGTCTCAAACAGTTTCCCTGCCTTAACTCTTCGGCGCATGGTGCAGTTGCCACAGGATGACTTCTATAGCCAGAGAAACATTTCTGGTAGAGTCACGCATCAATAAAGGAGTCCTATTGTGTCACAGTAGAAAACCAAGGTTCTCTTTTGAGGCTTTTCTTTAGCCTTCACTTACAGGTTCAGAGCAGCTATTTTATTTAATTCTCTCCTCTCTCTTTTTAGCATTCTCAGTTTATGGGAAATAATTGAAAACTTACTTGCTCTCTTCAGCTGAGTGATAAGAAAGTTTAAGCCAGTTCTATGCCCTTTCTTCAACTACAATAAACTATAAGAACAGAAAGGAGAATTCCTAGGAACCACCATTATTTTCATCCTAAATCCCATGGTGGAATTCACATAAGATTCTGTAAATTTCTTGTTTGGTTTTAAAGCAAACAAAACCGAGGATTAAACCACAGTACCTTACACACAATGACCTTCGGGACTGACGTTCAGCTTTGTGCAGCTAAGCTGAAAACCAAAAAAGCAGATTACTTTTTACAAACCACAGGGAAATTACAGTCCCCCCAGTCAAAAAAAAAAAAAAATTAAAAAAACCCCAAACTACCACAAAAAAAGAGGGAAAAAACCACCCCCAAAAACAAGGAAAGAGAAAAACACTATCAGAGATGCTTTCAATTTACTTAACCAGTCAAGCAGAGGAGAGATCATTTATCAGCAATGCAAATTAACAACCGAAGCCACCTCTGCTCTTTAAATTAGCCTATCTGCCAAAGCAAAATGTACAAACTAAACAAAAATCATGCATAACAATCTTGAAAATTTTAACCATTGTGCACTGAATCAAAACATGGTGCCAATAGCAGGCTGGGTTTATATAGGCAGCTGCAAATAGTTTCAGTCACACCTGGAAAGCTGTTTCACACAAGTGTGAAAGATTTGCTTTTCTATTCTTTGTATTCCTCAGTCTTTTGGAAAGGCCCCAAAGTGGAATACTTTGGACAGGGGTAATGCCTGCATTTTAAGCCAGCTATGACAAAGTTTGACAGGACAGCTGGTTATAACTGCTAACCCTACAAGTTCCTGAAATTTCAGATCACAGAACTTACAGCATTATTAGGCACAGGAAAGATGTTTTAATTTCTTTCATATGATTTTTCAGCTGCCTGTGGCCTTGCACAGTTGTACTCATAGTAACTGATGCTTCTGGCTTTAACAAAAAACAAAGGGTTTGCCAAAGACTGGTCCAATATAAACACTTCAAATCCGTTTAAAACAATTGTTTAATAGTTTTCTCTAAGAATTGATCCCTTGCTGCTACACAAAACATTTTTCTTGCAGCACCCAGAAGTTTTCTGAAAGGTTCTCATTACAGAGAGGGAAAAAAAGACTGCACATCTTGGGAGAAAATCAAAATTCAACTCAGAAGCAAGGAGATTGCTATCAAAAGATAAATAGTTTTGGCTGCTCCATGTTCCCTGATTTTAAGTTAGTTTTTCATGGGTACTACTAGCTGGACAAAAGCCATGCTGATGGCCGACAGCCACTGGCAAGATCCCTAGCACCCTCCATAGTACCAAACCAAAGCAGCAACTTTTGTTGTTGTCGGGGTTTTTTTTGTTTGTTTTGTTTTTACACTCTTAAAATGTTTTCAAAAATCAAAATGCTTGCAGGTACTTTATACTTCTGGCATCAATCAATTTTGAATTTTGCCATGGCTTTAAGCTGCCACTTTGAAAAGGGTTGTACCTTACAGGTAGGTGCAACAAAATCCATTCACGCTGAGAGCAGCCAAGTGATCGGAGGCAAAGCATGTCACTTGAGGATGGTAAGTGGCAGCCACAGCAGCCCAGGCTGGTGCTAGCCATGCTTTAGCTGTGTCTGCCACGGTGATTCAGTCAGAAAGGCAGTTAAATGAAACCAGGGATATGGATCTCCCCTCTCAGCGTGGCTCTGACTAAATACATGATACTTTTGCAACAGGGAGGGAAAGCAGAGAGGAGATACTGTCACTGAGATGCACTCTGTGTAGGGAAGATTTTGAAATTTGATGGTGTCTTTGTTCTGTGGTTTGAGCTCAGAAAGAGAAGGGTGAGTGGTTGCTCCGATTTTGTGAGGCAAAAGCCACATGAAGTGACTGTCTGTAACAGCAGAAACAGAGGGAGGCAGAATTGAGGAATAATTACCACCGAGGAAAGTGAAGAGCAAAGCAAGAACAGCAAGACACCACACCTGCAAGACACCACACCTGCCTGCCTCCTGCTCTGCCCCAGGATTACATCTCTGATGTAACCACAGAGTTACATTTCTGGCCTTCAAGACAACGGGGAAGGGAAAAAGAAAAGTGAAAAGACATGTTGAAATATCAAGAAAAGGGGAATAGACCCACCAAAAAGGAAAAAGTGAGCTCTTTTAGCTGTCATCATCAAAATACTTTGCCAATTCTTTGCAAAATGATGTGTTCTGTATTCTTCCTTGAGGGTAAGGATTTCAAAATACTCAGCCACAAAAGAGTTAGTGTTTTCTTTTTTCTTTAAAAAATTGCTTTATGTATTATTTTTCTTTTTCCCATGAACTAGATACTCATGCTGACAGCTGCAGAATCCTAACTAGCAGGGCTTTCTGTGCAATTCACTGGATAAATTTAAGTCTAAATACATTATCTTAAGATACTCTGCTTCACCATACTTGCAACCCTCCTTTTTCACAAAAACCGAATCTAACCACAGTTTTTGCTTTGACTGTTAGGCAAAGCTTCCTTGTCTTTAAAAATAACTCCATTTGTTAAGCAAAGCTTCCTTCTCTTTAAAAATAACCCTATTTTACACATGCACACAAAAAGGAAGAGGAAGACAAGCATGATCTTTTCAATGAGAAGAGGAGGATGGCTGTTGTGGGCTATCCCTTTTGCAAACAAAAATTGAACAGGGAATGGAGCAACTACAATGGCCATTCTGACACAATCATTGGTATTGCACTTCTGCGAAAGTCCCTGTTACTGAAACTCCAGTCCTGGGTCTGGTGCTGCTTTGACAATTAGAAAGACACTTTCCCAGCCTCAGCATGCTCCCCTGTTTTAGGACATCCAGAAATCCCTCCTGTAAAGCAGACATAAGTGATGCCATGCGAGTGACAAGGAGTCATGATGAGTGATGCCTCTTCAGTTCGTTTCCAATTGTCATGTTATCGACCTTTGTTCTTGTCTCCCTATAACCTGTCTCTGTACCTTCTACAAAACTGAGGGGCCCAGGTCCCTGGGCTGTGCTCTGCAGTGCAGCCCAATGCCAAAGTTTCCTGTGCACCTGCAGTAGCAACATGCAGAGCTGGCCTTTCTCACTGGTGAGAAGTTCCTCACAGAGGTGCCAGGCATTAGTTACCTGCCCTTAAGAAGCACATGAGCTTGAGCTCAGTCCTAGTTTCAAAGAAAGGATTTTAAAATAAGGGTTTAAATTTAGTTCAAACTTGTGAAGACATCTTTTTCCATTAGTGATCAGATACAATATTCTTCAAACGTACAAGAAAAATAATTTATTTTTTCCTAGGACTCAGCTATATGTATCTATTGTAAGCTGCTTGAACCAACAGAATGACTCCTGGGAAAGCATAACTTGCCCCTGTGCTGACCCAAAACATTTCTCATCTAGAATGGTTGCAGAGACAGCAAAAACTGGTTAAGAAGATACACTAACTTGGACTTTTTATAAGAGAAAAAATCCTGCTTTCAGTAAGTAGAGAAGCAGTAGAAATTAATCTTTGAGGAAATCAAAGAAGCAACACATTCAATTGTTCATTGAGATTTTTTTTACTATCCCCATAACTGTCAAAATTAAAACAGAGTAGGGCCACTAGCAGGGCTGGGGCTTTCTTTTGGTGTATGGGGTTTTTTGTTTGTTTTCTGGGTTTTAATTTTTTTTTTTGCACCACCAAGGAACAAATCTCTTCCAGGTCACCTTTACCCCATTACCTTTTAATCTAAACACTGTCAGGTAGAATATGAACTTCTATTTCTTTTCTCCTTTACTATATACAGCTGTATAAAATCTATTGTAGCTAGTCAACATTCCTAGTCCAGGCACATCCTAAAAATATTGAGCGGAACTTTACAGTCATCAAGCTACATCCACAGGATGCAGGAAAAGTAACTTCATTAGCCTTTTGCAACAGCTTAGCTTTCAATAAACTTCATACTCTGAATAATCAAGACAGAAGTCAAAGCTCACTTCATCAATTTAAAAGGAAAAAAAAAAGTCATACAAAAGTTTACATACAGTGAGATTTCCTTTAACTGGATTTCTTGAAGTTGCAGTCTGCTTGAAAATTTGCATCTTGGTTGTATGTATACCATAATTCTTTATTTCTTTATTTCTACTATCCATGGTGGGAAAAGTAATTCTTCTACTCCTCATATCTGGGGTACAATTGTGCCTAGCACCACCAAAGTTCCTTCTTATCCACAAATTGTAAAGACTCTCATAGAATGTGAAAGGAGGGAGGAAAATTAGCACACACATATGGATTAAGTCCAGTTGTGGGTTTTAAACTGCTCTATTATCAAAAGACATATGGAGTCACCTATGGTGTTAATGTGAAGTGTCCAACTCATCAATAAGTGCTTGTCAGAGGCTGCTTCTCATAAACACCTTAACGATGCCACATTAGCTCTAGGTCCTCACATCATCTGCTTGAGAAGCAGAGAAAGGCCACAGTATAACCCCAGTGACAATACAACTGCAGTGAAGAACTCTGCAAAGCAGGAGGAGGCAGACATGGTGTATACGCTGAGGTGACTGTTCCCCTGGCTTTGTCAATACTACAGACAATATTAGGCAGACTTGTCTAAAGAACCTCATACTATTAACTAAGGCAAAACTGTCTGTGATAATACTATGAAGCACAGCTTTTGAGGTGTATGGTTTAATGAAAAAACAACCAAATACCTTTCTGTAACAATTTGAGGGGACCTCAGATTACTACCGGAAGAAATTTATGCTGAATTGTTGTATCTCAAAAAAAGCTTGAGTAAAGGTTGGTGCAGGGCAGGGGAGTTGGTATCCATAAATCCTATTATCTTCTCTGTGTTTCTAGCAGAATTTGCCCTTCTTACTGATAAGTTCCATCAGGGATGCATAGGATTCATCTCACTTCCTTATGAAGCTGCAATATCACAGAACATGAACACAGCAAAGGACAACCTATGAAAAACCCAAATTCAAAAAAACAAAACCAGAACATCTCCACAAAATTGAAGGACATACCAGTCTCCTCCAGTTCCTACTGCTCTAACCAGTAATATCAAGAACTGTAAGAACAGCACAATAAAAATCATACATAGGTATATGCTCTGTAATCCTTTTTGCTGCTGAGGGGAGTATCTTGCAAGCTAGCAGAGATGTATGCTCCTAAAAGAGCCATCTCACACCCATGCCTGAGATCAAGCACAGCAGAACTGTTTTGCACAATGCTCCACATTTCTCCAACAATAGGTCTGGGAGAAGGGACAGCATCACTGAACAACTTTTAAGGAGTAATAAAGGCATTCCCGCTACACTACAGCCCCCACCAGACCACATTGCCATCATTACTGTGACTCTAGTTCTGTCATCTCTTCAAAAAATGAGGGAAACTTGTACATCAGCCTTTCCAGTCCTACAGCCAGAATCACATCTAATGGACATAGTTTTTAATTTTCCATATAACACTGACAGGATGAGAACAATTAATGTGTCTTGTGGATGTCCAAGTCAAACACACCATTAATGGGCAGACTCAAACTGCCCCATGTCTGGAAGAAAGTCCATTACACATTCCTCTGGTATTTCCTACATGCGATATGGCGACTTGAACCAGAATATTCAGAGTATGCAGTAAATGAGTTAGAAGCAAGTCTGAGGCTCAATACATCAATATAACAGTGGTCAACTGCTGCTACACCAGAACATAAAATTTTGCTGTACTGTGGATACATCAGCTGGTTATGTTGTGTTGTCAGCTGCATGTAACAACGCAGCAGACACTGATAGAACAGCATGCAAAAGGCATTACCTGCTTGCTGTTCACAATAATACAACTTGTCCATGATGTCCATGTTGCACAGTGGCAGCACCATGCTGGCAGAGACAGAGAGGTGCTCATGAGCAGGTGGCCTCCAACACCAACTGTGGACCAGAGCAAGTGTGCTGAACTGGAATGAGCTAGGAGCTCTAAAATGCCAGTGCCGGAGCATAGTTGAAGAGTCATCCCTAGTTACTGGCCTGAAAAAGGCAAAAAGTCACTTCTTTGCTGGCAAAGTGTTGGGGGTAGGATTTTTGGGAACTTGAAGAAAATTTCTTTTTAAAAATGTCAGTGATTATTTAAGATGATTCCAACATTTGTCACAAACCTGACTGCAGGAACCCACAGTGTTAGTGGATTGTACTTAAATGACCTCTGAAGTGTTCATAAGGCTGGAAGATCATTGATACAATTGGACTGAAGTGTCAGAGAACAAAACATGTCTTAGGAGACTGATCTTGACACACCCAAGAGACCTGCTCCCGGCAAGTCTGCAGCCAGAAAAAACCCAGACCTTATGGATCTGGTTTCTACAAAAACCATGACTCAGAAGATGATACAATTTCCAAGACATATTTCAGCACTGTTGCATAGGACTGAAAAGCATTTTTCAAGGCAAAAGTACAACACAAGTGGAAATGGCACACAGTGCCTCCTGGCAGTCCAGAGCCATGAGAAGAAAGGAGAACAATGCAGCTTTTCATCACACCTGGGACTCGACTGAGAAGGGTTGAGATGGCAGTAACCAATTTATGTACCAAACATGACAAGCAGGACTAAGTATGCCTACAACAGATAACACAGGAGTGAAACAGCCTGCTGTGGGGTTGAACTTCAGTTCTAATTGAAGTGGTTTAATGTGCTTTGTCTAAACTACTTCCCATAAATACACTCATATGCACAACCTGTAATTGAATAATTCTCTGCTTTTTCTTTCAGTAATTCACACTCAAGATCACAAAAAAAAAAAACCAAACAAAAAACAAACCCAGGCCGGCTCAGAATACTCGGCTTTGGCTACAAGGGGTAATTCTGAGAGCTACTACATTCAAGCAAGCCTTGAGTGTGGGTAATATAGAGTTGGTTCCTATGGTTTTCAGCATCTGGGAATGTGAGGGAGGATCTGGGGGGCTGAGAATTGTATCCAGTTTATTCATGATCTAAGTACAGCCACATCTAAATGGAATTACATGTGCAACTTGATCTCACTGCCTCAAGCATAAATTTCTTTCATCATTTCACATAGGGAGAGATTCTTTACTCTGGGGTAATGGAAATGACATTTTCCACTCCCAACATGTCTCTGACTCAAAAGAGTACAGGAAAAAGCGCAAGCAAAGGGTCACTGGCATGCAACAAGCCATCACTTAGCATATTAGAGTGATCATCTACAGTGACAGCTGTTATATCCCAAAATCCTAGAATACTTACCACCAGAACTGGTCATTTGAGCGGTGTTTATCTAACTGGTATAGATCTGAAACTGCCATTTGGCTAATCTGGTTAGCCACTTGAAAACATTTTCAGACCAAAAAGATCCATTAGAGACTTGGATCCTCTGATTAATCAACTCATGTACATTGAAACCAGGACAGAAAACAACAGCTGGAAAATTCTTCCTGTTTTCACTGAACTTGAAACAAGGTTTCTACTCTGAAACAATCCAGGTCTCCTCATTATGCAGCCAAGGCAACTAAAAAATTTATTCTCAAATTCTTTGGTCTGAATATTTCCAATGCTGAAGTTGCCACAGCAATAAAGGCTGGGCTTCTTTCCTGCTTCCTGTGGACTGGACACGGACTCCACAGTTTTTATTGGACCACTTCACAAGATAGGTGCCTCTCTTTGCCAAAATTAAGTTTGTAGGAAAGGCATTTTTCTAGAATTTACAGGAAGCAGTGGTGAAGTCCCTTTAAAACACTGGTTTAACCTTGATTCTATTAGCAGTTCACTTTCAGTACACAAACTATACATAGTCAACTGGTTATAGTCCCAGAAACAGGGAAATGACATAGCAGGCAGTATCTGCAAAGTAAAGATTTATGATTAAGGTATTATCATTGAAATGCACAGTGAAAGGCATAGACAAGCCGCAGGAAATTCCGCTTAGGTACCGAGGTGGCAGGTGGGGGACTCCTCAATGTGAGAGGTGTCAGACACAAACAAGTTGGCCAGAAGTTTGTATTGTTCCAGACACACAGAAGCTCACTGGAAAACTCGATCTAACTTTGAAGTCAGCCCTGCTTTGCAAGGGTTTGGACCAGATGATCTGCAGAGGTCTGCTCCAGCCCAAGAGAAAAGCAGAAGTGGCAATGTCCAAAACTTGTGATTGAACCAGTATTATTACGTACTGAGAAAGAAGTCCCAAGTTATTTAAGAGAGAAAAATAAGCAAAGCTAGGTGATTAAACAGCATACACTCAAAGAAAGCAAAAAAACCATAAATTCGAGCTAATGCAAAATGGAAAAAAGTCACTTCTACAGTCTGGTATAATAAGCTAAATACTCCTGGAAACATTTACTTAATGCACTATTAGAATGCATAATGTGTAACACAGAAATAATGCACACCTCTCACAGCAATATATATGACCTCATCACTATCTTAAACACCATAATCCAATATCTGAAAATAAAATAAGACGACTCAGAGAAAGGTGATAAAAATGAGACAGGACTTAACAAAAGGTGAGGCCAAAAAGCTTTTCTGAAGAATATAAAGCATGAACAACATCAAGGTTATAAGAGAACTCCTGATGACATCCATCTACTGAAAGAAAGAAAGAAAGAAAGAAAGAAAGAAAGAAAGAAAGAAAGAAAGAAAGAAAGAAAGAAAGAAAGAAAGAAAGAAAGAAAGATGCATTTAAAACTGAATGAAAGGAAGTTCTTCCGTGTGTTGTACTAGTTACTTCAGAGGCAAGGAAACATGTAATGATCTTTTCACAGCAGGTTACCATCTATGCCCCAAACCAGTGCTGTGACAATTATTTGGTTTATTGTCAGAACAAGTAGTTTGTTTTCCTCTGAGAGTTCGATTCTGTTGTGGAATAACATCATGTAGTAGCTGAATGGCTTGGCATGGTAAGGAGCAGTTGACCTTGCATGAAACGCAAGAAGAATGCTACAAAAACATTCTCCAAGATTCAAAAGGAAAACACCTGAACAATTTAGTGAATGTTCTCATCTCAATGTCATAATTTCTAGTCTTTAGATAATCTATTAGATATGTGCCAATTTTGTTTTCTGCATTACAACCTTCTTACAGAAAAAAGTACTGTACAACACATGCACAACCTTCACATATCATAACTATGTTTAGCTGAACAATTCTCAATTATTAATGGTTAGCACAAGATGAAAATGTGAAAACTATTTGCTTTAGGGTGACTGTAAGAAATCTTACAGACCTGACAGCAAACAGCACTCTGACACTGTGCAAGTTTTTAACTTTGCATATTCCTGTCCACCCTAAATCCCTACTATTTATAGATAAGTTCAAATAAGAGGCAAGGCTCTTAAAGCTATCAAAATCTGTTCTGTAATACTTATGCTTTCCTGCATTTCTTAATTTGAAAGCATGTAGGCATAGTTAAGGTAGTGAAGGAAAGCTCTGAGTTACTATTTCTTAGTCAATCTTCTGAAGCACATTTGCATCTCCTTAGTTACCTTGAAAGAGAAATAGAGCAGAATAAACCTGCCAGGATTTTGCTCATCCCTCTGAATGCTTTACATTACTTGGACAAATAGAGCAAGAATTAGAAATACTACCTTAGTTTTGCTGCTAACTTGTAACAGGGATTCTCTCTTTTGCTTACAGTGCGTATCTCAGATGAGGACCATTGCTGTAACAAAATGAAAAGTGATCACTAAGCCCTTTTATATAAAACTACCATAAAACTAAAGCCACTAAAATACAACTTAATTTAACACTGATAAAACAAACTGACTGAGACAATAACAGTCATAGTTGTATTTCACACAGACAACTGCTTTGTGACTCAGTATCTGAACAGACTGAAGATGACCCAATCAGACCTGGCACGATGTAGTTATCTAAAGTTTGCAGCTTAATATGTAATATACTTCAACCCATTTAAAAGGCACTGGTGTACCTCAATAAATGTCTTCACAGAGGCAAATGAGAAGAGATGGAGAACAGAACACTGCCTTTATAGCATGCATAGGAAATTTATGCTAAACACACTGAGTACAGGACAGACAAAGGTCAAAAAGAGAGTTTACCAATTCTCTTCAAAATGCAGCTACTGATTTCTTTTTCCACTTACCCTGCATGTTTGTGCTGTCAATGTCAAGTAAGACAGCAGTGGTCTCCTTTTTTTTCCCACTCCTACATCTGATCTGAACAGAAAAAAATGCTCAAGCACTGGAGTATAGAGTGGTATTTCTACTAGAAATTATTCTCATATATGTCTCATAACACAGGTGTGCTACAAAGTAAGGAAAAAAAACCCAATGCTTTTTTCACAACAGGTTAAAGAAAAATACCTAGAGGTTCTAAAAGTTCCATCTGGAAAGGAATTAAGTGTGCTTGTAACTAATCAAGTCAACTAATATTCCTATTCAAAGCTGATATATAGAAGCTCTATGCCTTTAAGCAGAGGACCACTCCTGGGACACTGCAGCTAAACAGAGATCCAAGGAAGCTCACTTTCAGCAGGGAGCTCTGGTAACAGCCACACTGGCAGCGAGAAAAGCTGTAAGATAACTGTGTGTGGGAAGCTGTTCTGTAGCCATGTTTGAAAAGTCCTTAATACAGCAGATTATTTGAAATGCCCATTGCTGCAGGGAGTCTTTGCAGAAGCCCTTTGTTGTTCACCAACATAGCACAACTCTCCATATTCAGCAGATAAGGACTGGTAACGTATAGGCTGGAAATCACATTGCTGCCTCAGCTCTCTGAAGCTGACAACTTGGTACATGCATTTTGTGTGATTATTTTTAAAGCAGTTTTATGTGACCAAGATATAAAGTGACTTGTTGAACTAAGAAAGGTAAACTCACAGCAACACTGGGGCCTATCTACAAGTTCAGTTTCCTTGCAAGCCATGGCACTTCAGTTTTGTTAAAAGGCTATCACGGCAGTAATCAAAAGATTTGGAAATACAAAGTGAAAACATGTTCTTTTTGTGTGTTCAGTGATCTCCCATAGGCTTATGAAATCTGAAACATTAAATTAAGAAATTTTGAAAACTTACAGAACTTTTGCACTGCAATTCTGATGTTCCTGCTTCTCATTCCATGAAAGCTTACCCAACTCTGATCTAGAGCATCTTTTTTTTTTTGAAGTGATGTGTTTTGTGTCTGGGAAATAGTTTCTGAAGTAATAGATATCCTACTTTTAGGCACCATCACGCACACACCCCCCAAAAAGTGTGCTAAGATAAACTAAAAAAAAAAAAAAGAAAAAAAAGAAAAAACATGACCCAGATCATCATTCACTGGTACACAGCAGAAAACTGAAAACAGTATTTTGGTGGGTAATATGCACTATCAAACACACACTGTACTTCAGAAACAGTATAAAAGCAGGAGGGACCACAGAGTATCTGAGGAGCAAGAAAATGTATCATTTACACTGTCACCCACCCTGTCCTCTTCACTGACCATAATAAAGGAGTAAGTCTTCTCACATAACCCTTAAGACAGATTTTNACCCTTAAAACAGATTTTTTTCTTTTTTTTTTTTTTCCAAAGTCATCTTGGCACACTTCAATATTTTTCTGATAAATTACTTTTATAAATCCCCTTCAACCTCACATGATTTGCAGGGCTATCCAAAGAGGGGGGAGGTCAGCAAAAGATATTTATATATTTGGATGCTTTATCTGATATTAATCCCACATCGTCTCATCCTATGTATTTTTAAAGTAGCAACATAATATTACAATTTGTTAACGTGTCCTCTGTTTTGTGTATGAAAATTCTTGTGTACTGCTGCAGAAATAATGGAGAGAACACTGACTACAGCAACTGTAAAATGGCAAATCTAAAATGGCCATAACAGCCAAATATAATTCCACACAACTTTTGCATGAGTCTAGGTTTAATTTGCTTTACAGGACAGTTGGCCAAACAGTAATATTTGTCATAAAAATATCCTCTGCATTAAACAAATCCAATTTTTCTTTTCAAAAGAAAATTCAGTGTGTACTCTGAGCACTCAGTGGCTCATTTTTAAGATCAGCCCACAGATTTTTCTGAACAAAACAAAGCAATTCAGTTAAAAAATGCAGACCAATGTAATGACATAGTCATATTGCTTTTGGATATATTAACTT
This sequence comes from Sakesphorus luctuosus, assembly GCA_013396695.1. Lineage (NCBI taxonomy): Eukaryota > Metazoa > Chordata > Aves > Passeriformes > Thamnophilidae > Sakesphorus > Sakesphorus luctuosus. Next base: position 774,805 of record VWZD01013281.1, read on the forward strand.
TAAAACCCATGCCAATTTAACTATTTTTCTTCAGGTTTTATTAGAAAACAGCAGCAGATCAACATTACAATTCAGAGTCTAATCTAAATATGCACTTGACAATGAAGCACATCTGAATATGAAGTGAAAAAGAATTCCAGAAAACCTTCAGTTTTGCCAATCTTCTGCTACCCAAATCATGTATCTTTTCTTCCAGCTTTCTGATGACTGAAATCAAACAAGAAACAAAAGATTTATTGCTATGAAAAAACCCTGTAGTACAGTAGTACGACTCTTGGGCGCTAAGCAGACTCTGTCAAGTGAACTTAATTTCAAAGTGTACTAAAATCTTTTGTTTGGCCATGAGAGTCCACAAGGTGACTGACTGAAGTATAAACTGAAACGGCAGGTCTGGGGAAAAAACCAAAAGTTAGACAGCATGTTAACCTCCAGTTTTCAGACAGTAATAAAAAGATACATTTCCAACAGCCAAGGAATTAAAAAAAAAACAAACAAAAAATAGTTGATCTGACATTCAAGAGCTAAGTTTATTCTTATGCTCATTCTGTTTGTGCCCAAAATTGTTTTAGACTGACCAGAAAAAAAGTATTTATGGACTATCACACAACTGAAAAAGAGAAACAATTGCCTTTTGACTTGGTTATTTTCCCCCACTGAGGTATAAAATCTACATATAAATTTGATACTTCACTATAACAAATTGTACTTTTCATAGTTCTGATTTAGTTTCATTGAACCCTGTTTACTTTTTGTTTTAAACCACAGAATTCTTATTTCATGTTACTGAATCTGGTGTCCAGCTCTCTCTTTCATTTATTTGTGGATCTATATTTAGTAGTCTGGTTACCATTGCTAACCAGGAAAAAAATAATTCTTGAAACTTTCTTCATTACAGCAGCACTTTCAGCAGAGGTTACTGATGTGCAAGCAAACTAAAACGATATGTAGCTCTTCAGAGAGACTATTTCATTGATTATGTTTCCACTGTCCAAGCGTTCTCTAAATTATTTGCTGGAAGAAACTCTTTCGATCTTGTAAACATCAGTGGGCACAGTTTCACTAGTATGTGTGGTAGTTTCACATCCTTATTCAGGAAGGCTGGTTCACAGATACTGAGAAGCTGCAGGAGTTCTAACAGCGACAAACTGTGGATTCTGCTGAGCAGAAGTTTCTTCTGTTGCTACTTAACAGTGTAGCCAAAGCATCAGCCGAGGTAGCCCAGTCAATCTTTGCTTTTCTTTAGAACCTCTCAGAATATTTCTGGAAGGGTGACATTGCGAAGCAGCCACTGCTGGGAGCGGCTGCCGGTGCAGTCTCTGATGCTGGGTACCTGGCTGTCCTCTTCAGTGGCTTTGTCCAGGCACTGGTTACTGTTCACATGCAACAGGGTTAATTTCTTGAAGACAAAACAAAAAGAAATTAGCTTTATAAAAATCACCAGGAGTAAGGTAACAAAAAAATTTCTAGTTGCTATCAAAACTCTTCCATAGGTAAGTAGGAACTAGGCAAGACCCCATGGTTACTGATTCCAGACCCCAATCCTAAATATGCTATTTGACATTGTAGGTACTAAAAACAGTGCCTCATGAAAAACAAAACAGTCTGAACAATCCACCATTCTTTAAATAGAACTACACAGCTGGGATCTCTGAGGAGTTAGAAATTAAAGTTTGGTAAGAGGTACAACTTCAATTATTAGTTATAATAGTAGCTTTTATCATATCAGAATGATCACACTGAATATGTATTTAGAAGTACATTTTTTTCTTCATTTGGGGACATGGAAGCAACTTAACACTATGGTCTTTTTTGAAAGTATGTTCTTTTATAAAAAGAGTGTGCAAATTCACCTAAGTATATATCTTTTCCAATGCCTACTAATCTTACTTCTGCATCTTTGATACACCACTCCATCTACCTCAGCACTATATTCATGGAGGAGAGATCTTTGGTGGTTGCATTTCCTGCCACTGTACTATGGATACTGTGGGAGGTCCCGTGGTGTAAAGGAGAGCACTCCATTCTCTGAATCCTAAGGTCACGAGCTTGAGTCTCAGTAGGGACCGTCCCGGCAGTTCAATGCCTCCCTGCCATCCCATCCTGTCAGATCTCGGATGCTCAGCAGGCTCGGCCCCGGTCAGTACCGGGTGCTGTAGATAGTCCTAAGGACTTCACTGTCACTGTCCAAGCTCGCTCGGCCGTGGCAAATGAACCTTAGGACTTAAACAGTAAGGTCAGTTCTGCGCATGCTTTGCCTCACCTAAAAAAAATCCACTGCACAGGCTCGAAGGACACACCCACGTGGGGAGAGCCCTTCCCAAATCTTCGTTAGCGAAGGTTGGCCATTATTATTGTTACTATTACTATGGATACTCCTCAGCACATCAACTAGTTTATTGTACCAACAGGCATTACTGGCAGTATTTCTTCTCTCATTCAGCAGCACAACCAGAACACTGGACTGACTGAATAGTGGCAGAACAGGCCTTCTGTGTAGAAGCAGCAAAGGGTAAAAAAAAGCAAACAAACAAACAAAAAGCAATCAAAATCCTGAGTGCATCAATCTCCTGCACTCATACAGCCACTGAAGAATGAAGAAGGTAGTTAAACAGAGGCAGAAAGAAAAAAAGATACAGAAAAAAAAATCACTCAACAACATGGGTAGGAGTCCTTTTTAAGTCTCCTCTAACTTATTTTTCTGTCAACTTCCAGTAAAATTCTGAAGATTATGCCTAGATTCTCTTTGACAAAATAAAGAGAAAAAACACATACAACCAAATTTATAGCTGAGGATCAACACAGGGGAAGTCTGTGGCAATCAATGTAAGACAGACTATTGCCATTAGGTGTCTAAAAATGCATTTTTCTTACCATTGATAAATTAGAAACAAAAAAAATGCACTTGCCCTTTGATGAATCACTGTGGGTAGTAATATTACTCATCTTATTTGCTTAAATCAGGTAAACCAACCACATTAAAATGAAGAATGAATGGTTCCCAAGACTGATTTAATCTTTTCAATTAACATGTAATCCTGCCAGTCTTCAGCTTTCTTCAGTCTCCTATCAACAGTTGCTAGCAATGTGCAAAAATCCTAGTAGAGATCCACCACCTTCCACATTAACTACCATCCTAATCAGAAAATCATCATTCATACATATTTGCTTTTAGTATTAAAGGCTGCAGGTCTCGTTAACACATCAGCTACTAAAATCTACAGCAAGTATATTTAGCCAGACATACCCACCTCTTTTTTTTTTTTTAAATTAGTGAAATGATTTTTCAGTAGCTAAAGTTATTTTTATAAAATATTCATCACAAATATACTGGCAAGGTTCTTCAACCACAAGTTGTTTTGCAACTGTCTTTTGCAATAACTGATTTTAAATTAACCAACTTGGGAACTACTTTTTTCTAACTAGCCATGAAGTCAGGGTTCTTGATTGCATTATTCAATCACAAAATTGTTTTTAGAGCCTGCAAATCAAGTTAGTGATGAGTGGATCAATTGGCAATGATTTCTAGATCTGGCAGTTCAACATATGGACTTCAAAGTAAATTTGAACGTTAGATGTAACAAAGAGAATGATTAAAATAAAGTTATTTCAAGCATCTATACATTAAACATACCATGATTAGAAAGGTGAAATCATCTTTATAAGTTTGTGATGCTCATTTTCTTTTCATTAGAAAAGTATTTCCTTTTAACTTTGTGCAAGAAAAGATACCAGGTGCTGAATTTGTCACAACATCATTAGTACTATCTTTTATTGGTTCAATAGATACTTGAAATATTTTTCCATTTTTGCTCTCATTCTAACCAACACTACACTCATCAGACTATATTTCTCCAGAGGATCCAAACACACATTCAAAATATTCTTCTAAAAGTTCCCTCAAAACTCATCAGGTAATTAAATCAATATAGATGTCCACTGAGTGAAGACATGGTGAATAACAGAGAGAACATAATCGTGACTTTGTTTTCTGTTTTAACTGTCAAACAGTGGTCCCACACTGGATTATGCTGCTCTCTGTAGGCTCGTGTAAAAGCTCAAGTTGTCCCATTTTACTGTCACAAGTCATTAGAAGACTTACCACTGGATCATACTCCCAAAGCTGATTTCCTTTTAGGTGGTGGCACTTGAGCATTGTTACTGGGCCATTAAGTTTAGATACATCTAAACACAAATCATCTGTTCGAATTTCTTTATTGGCAGTGTATGAGAAAACCTAGACA